>CM053414.1:50423074-50466079 GCA_028644305.1 Xerus rutilus
TCTGTCTTAAGCAGGAACTGATTTATTGAGGAGAGATACAGGCTTATATAGAGGAGGGGGTAGGTGTCCTGTTACTGAGCTAAGAATGCGGAAGCGGGATGCACAGGGACACTTAGATAGGAAAGTATCCATTGTCCATGTCTTGTCCACGAACACGGAAGCAGAGGTCAGCCAATAAGGGTGAGGTGATGGCTCTCCCAGGGCAGCGTGGTCAGGCCTGAGCTGGTAGCTCGGCGCCATTTTGTGGCATGCCCTTGCATATGTCCCCCACACATGTCTTCTTCAGGCTACCCACAACTGTGCACTACAGTCGGCATAGTTGGCAGGACCAGCAGCCACCTGTCATGGTGCCCTCTGTACCCATGGAGGAGGGTTTGAGGGGTGACCAGCCACAAGCATGTGGTATTTGGTTGTGAGCTTCCTGGCTACCTGGGCCCCTCCCCAGGAATGAGCGGAGCTTGGTATTCCCCACATGGGTTGGAAAAGGCATTATGGCAAGTAGGAGAGAGCCTGGAAAACAGCAGTGTGTGCACAGCTGCTCTGCAAGCAGAAGCCAGGGCAACTGTCCTGGAGGCTGCCAAGGTGTGAGAGGAAGCAGCTTTGGAAGCCAGAGGATGACCACTGGAGTAGGACCTCAGCAAAAAAAGAAAGTGAGGGATGTCCTTGAGACCATAAGTAAATGGCAGTCATATGCACACCTGGTCCAGGTACTGTGAGAACTGGCGATGAATCAGGCCATGTTTAACTTGAGTATTCAGGGGCCAGACGATGGACGGTTTACAGCTGGCTTGAGGAACCTTGTATTACAGAGCCCCCCATCAACATCTTTTGGGTCTCTCACGGCCATCTTAGCTCCTTATGTGGGTCACTGTATTAATGAGATAACCACTATGGTGAATAGCTTTGGGGCAACAAAGGACAGATGACAATGAAAGGGGGTCCAGGCCACCACTGAAGCCATTCCAGCTGTGTCTCCTCTGATGAGAAAGAGATCCATTAAGGTGACAAGGACCCAAATGTGGATACACCTTTTGAGAGTAGGGGCCAACAGAATTAAAATAAATGGCAAGTCAAATGCTTATTTGCTGGAATTATGGAAAAAGTTGACCAGGGACCAACACTTCCTCCATATGAAGAAGAAAAAGCCAAAGGTGGATGTTAAGAGCACACCAAGAGAGGCATGCTCTTGTGTCTGGAGGACCATCTAGTCTCTAGAGGTATTTTGGAAGAAGAGGATAGTACCCTCTTCAAGTTTGAATAGGGAGGAGCTCAAGGCACCCATTGGCCAGGGAAAGATGGGGCCCAGAGAGGTCCCCTATGCAACTGACTATCCTCTGGTTCCCCACAATCTTACAAGGGGTGTTGGCTCTAGTGGACACTGGGCTGAGTGCACTCTGTTGTATGGTAACCTGGACAAGTTTCAGGGCCTGATACAGAGGGATACAGAGGCTGCAGTGTTAAACTGCAAGCCATGAGAGTTTTTCAAGATGGCAGAATGGAGGAGGTGGCATTCCTGGATGCTCTGTGGCATGAAACCAAGAAAGCGGACAGGCAGCTTCTCCACAAGGTGGGTGGACAACAACAACAACAAAAAACAGCAGGGGGACTTTACTGGAATTTAAAACTGGACATTCAAAGCAGATTGGGGATTCAGGAGGTTAGATATAATAAAATAAGGAAGAAATCCCCAGCAGCACAGCCACTGCCTCAGCCCAGCCAGAAGCACCAGCCAGAGAAGTCCCTTTGTGAGCATAGGAGAGGAATAAGGAAATTAAAAGAACCCACATTTTTAGGAGGCCTGAGGAGTGTCTGGGTAGCAAGCATTTAGAAATCAAGGACATCGCCTGGCAAACCAAAAAGACATGCTGCACAATATCCATGTGTGAGAAAGGAAGCCACCATCTCTCCAGGCAGTAAGCAGAGGACAAAGGAAGGAACAATTCTGTAGCTGCTGCATGGGGACCAGCAGCTGAGGGAGCCGATTCCTGGCAAACCCAAGTTTGGACCAAAATACAGGCTCAGTAAACACACACTGAATGACATAGAGTGTGTTTAAGTGACGAGGAGAAAATCAAATGCAGAGAGAGATATACACAGGGGACAATTGGTCATGGAAATCCACCTGGCTCTACCTCTCTCCCTCTAATCCAGCTGTTCACAGGACCTGCTGAGACAGACGCATCTTCCCAGGACCTTGGAAGGGTGGAGGTGGGAGAGATTCTTGGGAGACTGAACCCTATACCAGAAAATTTGGGGTCCAGAGGTTTAACAGGACTAAGAATTGGATCACCCACCACACAAGTGGGACCCAGGAGAGATCCCAGGGGTACAGTCTTCCAACATGGACCAGCAAGTACTGGGTGTTGGAGGTGCACTGATTTAAAATCTCCAGATCAATTGGCATTCAGCAAAGAGCCTGGAACTTACCTAAGCCTAAATCTTGCTTCCAGGAATTCTGCCTACAGGATTACTTCTCTTACTTCAGCAATCCAGAGGGTGGAGCATTATGCTCCAGATGATCCCACCTAAAACTGCTGAGAAGAGAAGCTGAGAATCTTTTGAACTCCAAAAGAAGGAATTTTTTAACCTTTCATCAAGATTTTTTAAAAATTCTTTTTCTCAAGGGCTGGGGATATAGCTCAGTTGGTAGAGTGCTTGCCTAGCATGCACAAAGCCCTGGGTTCAATCCCCAGCATGAACAAAAAAAAATATCTTTTTCTCTGTTTAATTGTGACCTTAATTGTACATGGAAATATATACCATTTCATATTTGTTTTCTTTCTTTCATTTCTAGCATTTTTGAAGCCAGTTTCTTTTGTGTGTGTGTGTGTGTGTAAAGTAGGATGTTTGATTAGTATATTTTACTTTTTTTAATTCTTTTATTTTTATTTTTAATTTTACTTTATATATATGTATGTATATATGTGTGTGTGTATGTGTGTATAGATATTTTTTCTCCTACTTGTTTCCCTTGATTCTCTCACTTCTCTTCTGCTAACAGCTGTCTCTATTGTTCTCTCTTTCACTCTTCTTTTATTTTTTTTACTTCTTCTCTCCTCCTTCCTCATAATCATCACATCTTATGTCACTTCTGTTCTCTTCCTGTCCACCATTTGAAATTGTAAATCCTTTTGCAAACTTGCTGTTTTTATTGTAGGCAGTAACTGATCATATCATTTCTATTTATTTGATAATTAACATTGTTGATGTCATAGTAGGAACTATTTGGTTTAATGCTGTATGTTGTTTGTATTGGTTGTTGTTATTTGTCTTCCCCTAAATAGTGAGGTATTGGAAACCTTCAGGGACGCTATAAGTCCATAGAGTAGAAACTCTACTGCCTCAGATCCATGCTGCTAGATGGGTAGGCACACAAACAACATGAAAAAGCAAGGGAACAAATCACCCCAAACACACCAAGAATAACAGAATCCATTGACACCACAGTGGAAGAAATGTCAGAGAAGGAGTTTAGAATGTATATAGTTAAACTGATCTTTGAAGAAAAGGATGGTATAAGAAATTAAATCAGCCGGGTATGGTGGTGCATGTCTGTAATCCCAGAAGCTAGAGAGGCTGAGACAGGAGGATCGTGAGTTCAAAGCCAGCCTCAGTAACAGCGAGGTGCTAAGCAACTCGGTGAGACCCTGTCTCTAAATAAAACACAAAATAGGGCTGGGGATGTGACTCAGTGGTTGAGTACCCTGAGTTCAATCCCCAGTACCAAAAAAGAAAAAAGAAAATGCCTAACATGCTGAGTAAGGATAGAATTTTAAAGGCTGCAAGATGAAAATATCAGATTCTGTATAGGGGGAAACCAATTCAGATCTCAGCTGATTTCTCAACCCAGACCCTTGCAGCTAGGAGGTCCTGGAATAACATATACCAAGCTCTGAAAGAAAATAAATGCCAACCCAGAATCCTTTTTGTTTGTGTGTATGTGGTGCTGGAGATTGAACCCAGGGCCTTGTGCATGCAAGGCAAGCACTCTACCAACTGAGCCATATCCCCAGCCCAACTGAGAATTCTATATCCAGCAAAATTAAGCTTCAGATTTGAAGATGAAATAAAACCTTCCATGATAAACAGAAGTTAAAAGAATTTGCGGGCTGGGGTTGTGGCTCAGTGGTAGCGTGCTTGCCTAGCAAGTGTGAGGTGCTGGGTTCGATCCCCAGCACCACATAAAAATAAAATAAAAATATCCTGTCCACCTACAACTAAAAAATAAATATTAAAAAAAAGAATTTACAACTAGAAAGCCTGCACTACAGAACATTCTCAACAAAACATTCCATGAAGATGAAATGAAAAAAAAAAGTGAAAACCAGCAAAGGGAGAAACTACACCAAAGGAATAGTCAATCAAAGGAGAAACTAATTCAAATTAAAAACTAGAACTGAACCAAATGATTAGGAATACAAATCATATCTCAATAATAACCTTAAACATTAATGGCCTAAACTCATCAAAGGACACAGACTGGCAGATTGAATTTAAAAATGAGACCCAACAATATGCTGTCTCCAAGATACTCACCTCCTGGGCAAAGATATCCACAGACTGAAGGTGAAAGGATGAGAAAAAAACATATCACTCACATGGATCATGTAAACAAGCAGGAGTTTCTATCCTCATATCAGATAAAGTGGACTTCAAGCCAAAGTTAATTAGAAGGGACAAAGAAGGACATTTCATACTGCTTAAGGGAATTATACATCAACAAGACATAACAATTGTAAATATTTATGCCTTCAAAAATGGAGTATCTATGTACATCAAACAAATCCTTATCAATTTCAAGAATCACATAGACCACAACACAATAATACTGAATAACTTTAACATGCCTCTATCACCACTGGATAGATCCTCCAAACAAAAACTAAATAAAGAAGGTATAGAAATAAAAAATAAAATTGATCATTTAGACTTAATAGACATATATAGAATATTTTATCCATCAGTGATAGAATACACTTTCTTCTCAGCGGCACACGGATCCTTCTCCAACACACATGTTATGTAAGCTATCACATATGTTGGCATACAATCATAATATTACCTTCATATATTTTGAGCATCTGTAGGGTTATTTTGATAGTCTCTTTCCATTGATATTAATCTTTGAGTTATTGCTTTTTTCTTGATTAGACTTGTTTATGTTTTATCACATTTTAGCTATATCATTTTTTCTCTATTTTATGTACTTCTGCTCCTGCTTTTATTTTTTCCTTCCTGCTACATAATTTAAAAATAATTTGATTGTTATTCCCACTTCTTTCTGATACAAAGACTTTAAGTGATACTTCATCTGAGCACTGTTTTATCCCAGAGATCCTGAAATTTTAAGCTTTTATTATCACCTGGTTCAAAGCACTTTTTATTTACTTTTGTTGTGCTTTATTCCTTGACCTCTGAGATATTTATGTGTGCCATTTAATTTTGAAATAGTTGGCATGGGGTGGTGGGGTTCTCTGTATCTTCATGTGATTGATTTCTAAGTCTGCAGAATTTCCAATCTTTTTAAAGAAGTAATGGAAATGCTTTTTTAATTGAATGTATGGGTTCCATACATGTCAAAACTGATCAAACTGAATGCTTTAAATATGTACATTTTATTGTACTTCAATTTTACCTCAATAAAGCTATGAAAAAAATGAAAATGAATACAGTGCTCAGGGGCCATGCTAATCTCTGCATCATTCCAACTTGATGGATGCAGAATATTTGTCATAAATAGTGAAAAGCCAAAAAATAAAAATAAACGAAGCGCGAGCCGTGTGGACGTCCTGCGAGGCTTAGGGCTGGAGCCAGAGCAGGAGGGCTGCGCCGGCGGGTCTGCTGCAACGGCAGCAAAGGGCACGTGAGCTCGCTGGTGCTCCACGGCCACTGCAGACACATCACCAGCACCAAGCAACCTAAACTGCCTGCGGGGCACGGAGAGAGACTGACTGTGGCCGAGCTGGAAGGGTGGGCACAGTGCCACCCGTAGTGCCTTCAGCTCCCCAGCGTGGCCAGTGAACAAATTGGATAGATCCTGGAGAACAACTGTGAACTATTGTGGGCTTAGTAGAGTTCCCCCAGCGCATGCTGCTGATCCTTGGGTGGCTGAGCTGATGACCCGTTGACTAACGGCTTATGGACATACCATTAGGACTTAGCTGATGCCTTCTTTCCCACAGATATTGCTGCTGATGGCCAAGACCAGTTGGCTTTCATGTGGGATGGGTGGCAGTGGACCTGACCTTACTGCCTCAGGGTTATTTGCATAGCCCAACTGGGCACCATGGTCCAGCAGCCTCTGACTTAGCCCACCCGCTGCAGGTCTATTCCACTATGATTGGTGATTGTCTGTCACCAGTGGTTCTTTTGCAGATTTATCAGGTGCTGTGCTGAAATTGCTAGTCCATCTGGCGACATGTGGTTCATCTGTCAATAGCAACAAGTCACAAGGACCTGGATTGTCCATCAAGTTCTTGGGGGTTGTCTGGCCAGGTAAGACGAAAGATCCAGGCCTCCTCCATTTCCACAACCATAAGCAATTGCAAACCCCTCAGGGATGGTTAGGGTATTGGAGGGTGTTTTGACCCTCTCTGGCCCAAACAGTACAGCCCCTCATGCCCTAGTAAAGAAGGGAGCCACGTGGGACTGGCGTGCAGGGTGCCAAGTAGACTGTGCAGAGTGTCCAGGGTCCCCACGTCATCATCCAGCAACAGCCTCTGCCTGGACCTGGACCATGCGGACCCTCAATGGAACTACATAAGGAGTCATATTTTGCAGGTGTACAAGAACAGGTGACTCCCTCACGGCCCTTTAGAGTTATTCAGTGTGGGATGGCATACGGTGACTCCCTGCTAAAGCTGTAGAGCTTAACCAGAAGGCACCCCAGTGTGAAAATAGGGGGCGGGAGTATCTATGGGGTGGACCTTGCGTGCCTTATGCACCTATAACAGTTAAAGGTTCTAACACCAGGAGTCATGAAATGGTAGCCGTGCCTACCCCACGCCCCTAGATACTTATGGGTCCATGGACAACGTGGGTAATCATATTTACCTAACGACTGGACTGGTCCATGCACTGGGGGAGGCCATACCACCCAGCGAAGGTTCCAAAACCTTGTCCAAGTGGCCGTTCAGCTGAGACACTTTCAAGAGACGGCTTTGTGTGACACGCACTCCATGGTGGCGTTACCCCTTAGCCTTGTTCCTGCACAAGGGGCCGGGCTTGTTAATGAGGTAGAGACACCGGCGCTGACGCTGCACACAGCCAGAGCCCCCGAGGCCACTGTGAGTCCCTTGCCTTCTTAAATGAAGAAGGGTGCCAGATGAGGAAAGTAGTGTAGGGCAATCAGATGGCCCTTGGCACACCAATGGCCTCCCAAGGTGGAGTGTGCGCCCTTCTCCGCACGGAGCTCTGTATGCATGGACCAGGTGAGCCCCTCGGTGCAACCCGGCGCTACAAACCCTGGCCCCCCAAACTGCAGATGGCAGGCTACCCTGACTGCCCCCGGGAGGTAGGCTTGCTTGTCTGGGGGCTTGTGTGTCAGTGGCGTGCTGTCGTGCCCTACACTGGTTGTGGTGCCTCCTGGGAGACACCTGCAGCGCAGATTGTACACTGAGGACCCCCGAGGGGTGCACGTCAGGACAATGGAGTCCATCAGGCTTCCTCGCCTGGATGTCACGGAAGGAAAGACCAAGATGTTTTATGTAATTCAAGAACAGCTGCCAGAAAAGAAAGAAAGAAAAAAAAAGAACAAGAACTGGGCACAGTGGTGTCACCATTGGGGATGTCCCATTGAAGTCCAGGTCCTTGGTGTCCAAACAAAACCTTAAACGAGACACAGAGGAGTAACAGGGTACGTACAGATTTGCTGAAGGCGAAGATAACACTCCGCTGGGTGAACTGGGCAGCAGACAGGCTCAAGGCCCTGATATCTGGAAATCAGGGTCCTCTTACCTGAGCTGTGGGCCCTCCCCATCCATCTGATTGAAGACCTGACCCCCTTTCCTCCCATTGGTTACTTTATTAGAATATTTTCCAATTCCTCCTCCCCATTGGTCACTTTGGAAAAACCTAATTAGAATACTTCCCGCTTGACCTCTATTGGTCATTTTAAATTTGAACCTCTGGTGGGAGTTGTCATGGTAATAAGTCCTCAGTGGAAGGATTCGTCCTGGTAATGGGATTTATTGTAAATAGGAACAGGACTGTCTCCCTGTCTTGTCTTCTAGCGGCTTCTTTTGAATACCCTGTATTCACCATCTTGGTGTCCCTGAACTCCTGCCTACTGGTGGCACATATAATTATCCCAGCAACTCGAGAGGCTGGGGCAGGAAGGTCACAAGTTCAAGACCAGCCTCAGCAACTTAGTGAGGCCCTAAGTAACGTAGTGAGACACTGTCTCTAAATTAAAAATAGAAAGTTCTGGGGATGTTGCTCAGGTGCACCTGGTTGCGATCCCTGCTAGCCCCCCCCCCCCCGAAAAAGAACAGAGCAAGCACATTCTTATAAAACCACATGATACATTTGTTGTTCTGCCGGCTCTGTTGTGACCCTGTATACAAAGCTGCATGAGACTTTGAGCTGTGCGATTGCCCACCCCTGAGTGAGTCCTGTCGGAGTCGCCTACAGCCTGGCCAATCTCTTGGCGCTGCCTGGATCTCCAGTCAACCTGCCAGGGACAGAGGCTGCACCACACCCAGAGCCCTCTGCCCTTGCTGCCTCACAGCCACATTTGATGGAGCACCCTGTCCCCATCCCAGTCTTCCTGTCCCTTCTGCCACCTCCACACTCCCTTGCTTCCCCCGCCTGGCCTCGCCCTTACTCTGCCTCTCCTCTCAGTGGAACCTGACCACGTTCTGTTCTTGGAGAAAAGCAAACAAAGGAAGAAAGAAGAAAAACTTTTCCCAAAACTTGAGCCCCCAAATCATTTTCCATGAGCAACATTTGAAAGAAGTTGAGTTAATCAGTCCCCTAAGTATGATTAAAAGTTTTCAAGGTCCCTGAGACCTGATCCTCTCTCACTTGGAGTCCCTGCAGGGTAGGAGGAGTCAGGAGACTAGAGAGGGGGAAACGACTTCCCAGATTAACATTTGGGGTATGGCCTGGTTTCTGCAATGGCAGTGGCCTCTGGAGACAGCTCAGTCTCCTCAAAGAGCCTGAGTGCTCCTCTCTCTCCGTGCTTGCTTGGGGTCTCTCTGACCCTCACTTTCTCTTGCGTCTTCCACCTTATTTTCCTGGATTTATCAGGCCTTCTTCTGTGGCATCTTCGCTCAGGTCTGCCATCCTCTTTTCTTTCCATGTCTGTCTCTGTCTGATCGGGTGTCTCTTTCCTCTCTGGGGCCTCTCTGTGCCTCCGTCACTTGGGCGGGTTTACCTAACGATCTGCTCCTTTTTTCTGTTTCACACCATGTTCTTCTCTGGAAAAATTCTAGAATCAGAATTGGATGCTTCCTGATAAAGGAACCTATGTAAAGTCCAGGTAGGACCGGCGCTGTCGCGTGGGCCCCCTTCCTGCCACCTCCAGGAGCCTGGGGCCAGAGCAGGAGGGAACCACTGAAGCCCGAGGAGGAGCCGAGCTGGCGTGAGAATGAGGCCAGGTGGGGAGGTGACGGGGAGGTGATGGCGATTCCTCTCCTGGAGGTTTTGAGATTGCTCAGGTGTCCTGGCCTGAGGAGGTGGGAGGCAGCCGGGTTTCCTGCAGGACGGCCAGGCTCACAGATTTGGAAGATAAACCTTTAGCTGGAATGAACCCAGGCTGAGAGTGAACTGTGCCAAAGATGGAGGAGAGGAGATGATTTCAACAGCCCTCCTGCTCGCCTGGCATGTTCTAGCGATGAAATGCTACCGCACCCTGGTGTCCTGTGGGCCTTGCGGCACACTGACGGAAACGCTAGCAGGGATGAGTCTCGTCTGAGGGGAGCGCTGAGGCCCACACAGGAAGCCACCTCTTCACAGCCCGTACCTGAGGCGTGGCCGAGCCAGGGCTCCCATCTGGCTCTGCATGTCCCCCCAGTTCTGGACTGAGGAGGATCCCTCGATGAATACGCTGTACCCAGGGCTCCCGGGTTTTGCCTGGTTTTTCGCTGCAGGTAATGGGGTAAATCCTATCAAAGATTCTGGGGAATTCGGGGAGTCTGAGCCTGGCAGAGTTATCCCTCAGTAGTCTCAGATGTCACATTTCCTCTGTAGCCTTATTTCATTAACTAATTCATTCAATGATTCATTTTCTCACATTCATCATTTATTTGATTTTGATTCACTATTCGGAGAACTCATTACCGGTTTGTTCAGTAATTTTCATTTATTGACTGAGCAGCTGTGACTCTCAGGCTCTGTGCTGGGTACCAGGGGCATACCCAGGAGTCAGAGAAGTCCTGACAATGAGGTCACGTGTGTGCAGTGTGAATGCATATACATACATGCGTGTGCTTATTAACAGCCATTTACATATGTGCATATGTGGCTCTGATGGTCAGGCTAGATGTCTGCCGTGCGGTCCATACATTCACTTAGACACACCTCTGCACTCAATACAAAGTGATGTGGATTTTTCCTGTGGGTTGGAGAGTATATTGTGTGTAGAACACAGATAATGTGAAATATGACTTATATTACCATATATGATAAATGATTATAAGATTATAGGATGAAGCGCACATCCAAAATTTAGCTTAATTGGACAGTGGGGATGGCTGTCCATCAAATCCAGCTTTTGTTTCTAAAATACACATTGACACCTCGCGAGCAGCTCCCCAGCCAGAGGCTGTATTTCCAGCCCCCTTGCAGGCAGGCGTGGCCTGTGACAAGTTCTGTTCAGTGGGGTGTTGGTGGGCATGACCGGCACTGCCGCCCCCTACCCCCGCACTGGAAGCACAGGGTGGCAGGAGCCTGTGTCTCCACCCACCTCAGGGAAGACTGGCGCACAAGGCCAGCCCCACCCCTGGGCCTCCTGTGAGTGAGACCTGCTGGCGTTGACCAAGCGCATCCTAGCCCAGCCCACGCAGGGGCCCCCAGGCCCTCGGAAGGCAGGCGCTGGGGATCGCAGTTTCCTGCCCGCCCACCTCTTTGCACACAGCAAATAAACCCTCTGCGACACAAGCAGCTGCTGCCGTATTCTACTTTCTAAATGTGTGGATCGTCTCCTTCCAAGTCTTCCAACTTCATAAAAGGAAACACGTCCGTTTGAAGTGCAGGCTTTCCCAATCAGAAGTGGTTACATTACCATTACGTCAACGGCTACAACTGCCCCGCTGACGTTTTCTAACTTGGCTACTAACGTGCATAAAGCCAGCTGGGGATACAGCTCCTTTTCAACCTATTTGTGAAGTCATCAAGACATTGGAGCAGTCCTCCCAAGTTTCCTTTTATTAACAAGTATATTTCTCAAAGGCTCCTATTTAAGATATAAAAAACGTGATTCTGTTATTTTAGGAAAGTGCAGTCTGATTTTTATGGCAATCCTATGAATTTATGTCTATTCCTCAGTACCAAGGCAACTTACCTTTTTGGTCTAACTTATTTACTGACTCATTCTGAATGCCTATTTATTACTCAATGGGGACAAAGCCAAATTTTGAATACAAAAGCTTTTTTTAAATTTTAGAACACATTTGAGAATGGTCTGAGAATAGAATTATGAAGTCACAAATTCCTTCCTAAAAGCTAATATTTTAGCTTAAGCCAGCATGGTGGCACATGCCATTAACCCAGCTACTTAGGAGTGGAAGGCAAGTTCATGGCCAGCCTCAGCTGTTTAGTGAGATCCTGTCTCAAGATAAAAAGGACGGAGGATATAGCTGGGTAGTACAGCACTTGCCTAGCATGTGAGAGGCTCTGAGTTCCAACCCTTGAACCACAAAACACACACACATACACACAACCTGGCTTAGTGACTATCAATTAGTACAGACTGAATAAATATCAATGATTTTATTGCTGTTAACATATTGGGGGTATCTTTCTCCTCCCTTCAGGTGCCCAGAGCATCCAACGTCCAGTGCTGTGAGGGAATGTGGAGTCCCCTGTCCTTCACTGTCTCCAGCTGTTTGGACAGGGAGTAGGGCCTTCACTCCTCATCAACAGCCTCCACTGGCCTCTACTGCTTTCTGATTGCAGCCCAGGATCCTTAGTTCACTGGTTCAGGATGATGCCAAGCTCCTCTCTGCTCTTCTGTTCTCTCCCCTAGTCTAATTAAACTGTTGACCATGCAGAAGTTCCTTGAGTTGACTCACTCAGGTAGAGAAGGATGGACACTTGGTTTAGCCAGAGACAGCTGCAGGTGAATGTGCTTGGAAGTGTGACAGGACAGATGGCTCAGGTGGTGGGGAAGGGGAGACAAACTGTAGAGACCAGCTGGGGCTCCATCACAAAGGGCCTTGAATGCCAAGCCGGGAAGCTGGGACTTGATTCTCAGGGAGATGAGGAGCCATGGAAGACATCTGAGCAGAGGAGAGACGGGCTCAGCTCTGAGAGAGAGAGCTCCCTGAGGTTTTCATGTGGACAGTGCAATGGAAGGGATGACAGAGGACACAAAGAGACCAGGGGAATGGAGAAGGCTGGACTTTGGCTGTCCAATATGGCGTCCACGAGGCACATGTCCTGTTGAGACCCGAAGGACAGCTCATGTGAAGTGAGGTGTGTTGTGAATGTGAACCACCAGACGCACTGCAACAGTGGGAGTGGGAAGACTTGTAGGTGATTCCTTCATATTGATTTCATGCTGAAATGACTGTGTTGGCTATACTGGTTAAATGAAAGCATTACTGACATTAATTCCACTGTTTTGTTTTCTTTTTTTTTTTTTTTAATTTTTTCTTAGTTGTAGATGGACACAATGTCTTTATTTTATTGCTTTGTATGTGGTGCTGAGGATCGAACCCAGGGCCTCACGCATGCGAGGCAAGCGCTCTACCGCTGAGCCACAATCCCAGCCCCCACTGTTTTGTTTTCTCTCTCTTTCTCTCCCTCTCTCTCTCCATCCCCTGGGGAGTAAACCCAGAGTTGTTCTACTATTGAGCTTCACCTCTGACTTTTTATTTTGAGACAGGGTCTTGCTGAGTTGCCCAGGCTGGCCTTGAACTTGCCCTGCTCCTGCCTAGGCCTCCTAAGTTACCGGGATGACAGGCATGTGTCACGGCTCCTGGCTTTACTGTTCCTCTAATGTGACTACTACAAAATGTTAAAGTAGGTATGTGTCTCATGTTTGTGGCCCACATTCTATTTCTGTTGGGCATCGCTGCTCTAGATGAGTGGGTATGCATTTCAGGGGAGGCTAGGGAGGCATCTGCCAGCCACATTCTGCTCAGAGAACTGATGCATGGGGAAGGTAACAGACGTTCGGAATCGTCAGGTTTTCCCCAACCGCCTTGTCCTGACTGCCTTGGGGACGGCGGCTACAACTGCAGGAGCAGAGGGTGCTGCCTGTTGAGTTTCTTGACCTGGCTGGCTGCAAGGGTGTGGCCTATTTGTGGACACTGAGTACATGGTACGGAAATGACGCTGGCCCTTTTCAATGTGTATGTTAAATTACCATTCGAACAAACAAACAAATACCAGGATAGTTGCGCAAGGCAAAAGCTCAAACCTCTATGTTATCTGAGCTAATTCCAAACAGAATTAACTCATCCGAATGTGATAAAGTCCCTGGGAGTAGCAGGTCTTGTTCCCAAGGGGTTTGTCAAAGGTTTCACTTAGCAAGTAGCAGGCTTCTTACAGGGAGCAAGAGGCAAACTCTTGTGATGAAAGGAAATACTGTTTCCTGTGGTTAGGCCACTGCATACTCTATGAGCCATGTTCCTGTGATGTTCATACTGTGCCCAGGCCATTCTAAATGTCACTTGTTTGATCTCCACAGACCTGCAGGATAGGCACCAAGTGTCCCCGCCTTGCGGAGAAACCACAGAGACCAGAGAGACTAAGATTAGGCCAGGAGCAAAGGCAGGGACAGACTAGGAGAGTGTCCACCCCCAGGGCTGCTGCCTGTGCAGTGAGACCCCCCTGGGCCCGGCTCCCAGGCCAACCGCACCTCCGTGCTGGATTTCGAGCTCTTAGGGGTCACGGAGGTGCGAGGGCTCCAGCTACTCTTCTGGGTGGTGCTTCTGGTCACCTACGTGCTGACCCTCCTGGGGAACCTGCTCATGATCGCCCTGATCTTGGCCAACCACCACCTGCACACCCCCATGTACTACTTCCTGCGCCACTTCTCCCTGCCGGGGGTGGGGTTCACCTCCACCATCACCCCGCAGATGCTGGTCCACCCCCTCTCCGGGCTCGGGACCCTCTCCGGCGCTTTGCGCAAACGGGGTTCTACTTCATCCCGGGCACGGCGGAGTCCTTGCCGCTGGCGATGGTGTCGGGCCAACGCTACCTGCCATCTGCGGCCCGAGGCGCTACCGGCTCTCCCGACGCCGCGTGCCGCTCGCTGGTGCTGGCCTCCGGGGCGCCAGTGTCCTGGGCCTGGGGAAACGGGCGCCTGGATGTTCTCCCTGCCTTTCTGCGGCCCCCGCACCCTCAACCTCTTCTGCCACAGCGCCCTCTTGCTGGAGCTTGAGGCGCCGCCACCAGGCTCCTGCAGCTGGTCAGCTTGCTGGGGGCCGTGTGCACCCTGGCGAGCGCCGGCTGGTGACCGTTTTGTCTTGCTGCTGCGTGGTTCGTTGGGACAGTGCGGCGCCTGCCCGCGCCTGGGGCAAGGCCTTCTCGCCCTGCTCCTCCCACCTCCTGGTGGTCCCGCTCACCTCCGGGAGCTGCAGAATCACGCACCTCAACCCCAAGCAGACGGGGCGACTGACCCTCAACAAAGGGGTGGCTTTCTTCAACACCATGGTGTCATCTTTGCGCAACCCCTTTATCTACTGCTTCAGCAACGAGCTGGTTCAGAAAGCCAGCAGGGACGAGCTGCTGAGGGGCAGAGCACTTTCTTCTAAGATACTCAGAGTGTAAGCCTCGCAAAGTTCTACTTGTAACCCGAGTGCGGTGGAGCACATCTGTGATCCCGGCAGCTCCTGAGGCTGAGGCACGAGGATGGCAAATTCAAGGCCAGCCTCAAGAAATGTGAGGCCCTAAGCAATTTAGCAAGAAACTGTCCCCACTCCACCAAAAAAAAAGGCTATATTTCTTTTGCTTTCATTTTATTTTTCAATGAAGACACTGTATTACTAGAGTGAGGAGAGAAAAATATTAATTCAAAAACTGATGCTGGTAACTAACAAATCCTTCTTTGGCCAGCTGATTAAAGTCAAGGTCAGGTTAACACGTACCTTTACCATGTGTGACGCAAATGGCACTTTACCTCTGTAATCTGCCAAAAACCAGTGACCCAGAAAAACATCAGACAAATGCCAGCAGAGGGCGATCCTATAGCACAACTGACCTGTGCTCCTCCAAACTCCCCAGGTCATCAAAGACCAGGAAGGCCTGGGCACTATCATCACCAAGAGGAGCCGAAGGGGACATGCCAGCTGAGTGAAGGGTGGGATCCTGGGCGGATCCTGAAGCAGAATCACTCCAGGGGAACTGAGGAAATCTGAGTGAACCATGGACCAGTTAGTAATGATATAAATACTGCTTCATTAATTACATTATAAATTATAATATGATTTTTAATATAAATAAATATACCATGCTAATATAAGCTGTTACCATAAGGGGAAACTGAGTTAGGGTGTTTCTGGACTATCATCTCAATTTTTCTGGAAGTCTAAAAACATCTTCATAAATAAAATTTGTAATAGCCAGGCATGGTTGCGCATGCCTATAATCCCAGTCACTTGGGAGGCTGAGGCAGGAGGATCACAAATCTGAGACCAGCTTGGGCAACTTAGTGAGGCTGTAAGCAACTTAATAAAATCCTATCTTAAAATAAAAAAAATAAAAAGGGCTGAGGTGTGGCCTAGGGGTTAAGCACCCCTGGGTTCATTCAATTCCTGGTCCCTAAAACAAAAAGAGAAAGAAAAAAGTAAAATCTATAAATACAAAAAGAGGCTAATTGTTGTTATTTCAACAGTATAGGAGAATGCAAGATGGACTTAACTACTCTTTTGCTTAGGAAATAGCCTATTGACAGCAAAGTGCAGGCGACCATTGTGCATATCCTGAAATTTCAGTAAAATTTACCTAGCACCTGACCTAGCTTTCTCTGCATGCTACACTATTTTCACATGATTGCAAATGTTTCCTTTGTAACTTAATTATTGAATAAATTCATTGCCTTCTGCCAAATGAATGCGCCATGATTTCTTTCATCTGCCTTCTCTTTGAAACTTCTCACTATTAAAAATAAATCTATCTGCAGACTGTGAGGCCACATACCTGTAATCCTAGTGACTCAGAACACTGAGGCAGGAGGATCAGAAGTTCAAACCCAGCCCCAGCAACTTAGGAAGGCCCTAAGTAACTTAGTGAGACTCTGTCTCGAAATAAAAATTTAAAAAGTGCTAGAGATGAAGCTGAGTGGTAGAACACCTCTGAGTTCAATGCCTAGTACCAAAAAAATAAAAAGAAAGGAAGGAAGGAAGGGAGGGAGGAAGGGAGGGAGGAAGGAAGGAAGGAGGAGGAAGGAAAAAGCAAGCTATTCTGGGGGCTGAGAGTTCAGCTCAGTGGTAGAGCACCTGCCTAGCATGTCTGAGGTGCTGTGCTCTATCCCCAGCACCTTAAAACAACAACTGAATAGCTTGATTTAGCCACCCCACAATTTATATGTATTTCAAAACATAAATATGTATAATTTTTGCTTGTCAGTCAAAATCAAATCATTAAATTTAAAAAGAAATAATTCTATTTTGTACCTGAGAACAGAAGTTTTTCTGCATTTGGGATGATCCCCTGATGAGTGATTCATAGTTTGAAATGTGATTTTTGAGTAGAAGTGTCAATGTTTTCAGATCGTGGTTTACATGACAATGACTTTCCCAGAAATTTTTTAAATCAATTTACCTTTGAGCCCACAAAAATTGAGATGGTTCCCACCTTGTACTGGTGAACATGTTCCTGGTAGAAAATGAAAGGGAGGAGGAGGAGGCAGGGATGAGCAGCAGGCTGTGGGAGGGAGATAAAGGATTCAGTGGGCCTGGGCTGTGGCTCAGTGGTGGAGCGCTTGCCTAGCACGTGTGAGGCCCAGGGTTCGATCCTCAGTACCAAATACAAATAAAATAAAGGTATTGTGTTCATCTACAACTAAAAAAGGAAAAAAAAAGAATTCAGCACCCATGAGTGACTTTTTTGGTAAAAATTTTCTGTCTCTATTGAAGTGATCATTTGTATCTTGTCCCCTTTACTAAGGTAGTATAGTAATTGTGTTGATTGCTTTTTATAGAGGGTATTTACACCTGTTATCATAAGGGATATTGACTTGTATTTTCCTTTTCTTGTGATATCATTGCATTAGTGTAGTACTGGCCTGAGAGAATGTGTTGGGAAGGTTCTACAATGATAAATAAAACTAGGACTGGTGGGTGTGGTGGTCCACGCCTGTAATCCCAGAGATTTAGGAGGCCCAGGCAGGAGGATCCCAAGCTTGAGGCCAGTCGCAGCAACTCAGGGAGATCCTGCATCAAAATAAAATTTAGAAAGGGCCTAGGAGGTGGCTCAGTGGTTAAGCACCCCTAGGCCCAATCCCCAGCACCAAAGAAAAGAAAGAAAAACAAGAGCTAGGCATGTATGAAGACACAAATAGTGTGACTCTTTATGATTTGCAACCAGAGAAATGGAAAAACTGAGCTCTGTTTATGTACTATGACTTGAAATGCATTTAAATAAAATAAATAAATAAATAAATAAAAAGAATACAAAAAAATAAATCCTGAAAAAATAAAAAAAATAAATAAATAAATAAAAGAAAAACAAGAGCTAGGGTAGACCTCAGTGGTAGACTGCCTGCCGAGCATAAATGAGACCCCGGGCTCAATCCTAGTGCTGCAAACATATGTAATTGATTGATTTTTACAATATGCGTTTGTTCCATGTGTGGATATGACTTCCCTTCAGGCAAAACCCGGAGCTGTCCTTGGCCTCCATGCCCAGCTGGTCACTGGGCCCTTCTGATCCTACTTTATTAATTCTTTTCAATTTAATCTCTTCCTTCCCACTCCCAGAGTCCCTGCCCCAATGCTGGCCTCATCTTTCTCCTCCTGGAACATGAGTGGCATTGCCAACCCTCAAGTTGGTTCCTGGTGGTCGTAGGCTAATTGCCCAAGGACAACGTACAATCTAAGCCACAGCAAGTCCAGGATTCCAGGAGAGCCTGGAACAGGCAGCGCTAGGGTTGATCATGTGTCAACCAAATCACTGGCTGTGTCTGTGAGGGTGTTTCTGGAAGCATCTGAATCCATAGACCAAGTAAAGAAGGTTGCTCTCGCTGGGCGTGGTGACACATGCCTGTAATACCAGTGACTCGGCAGGCTGAGGCAGGAGGATTGCAAGTTCAGTCCAGCCTGGGCAACTTATTGAGGCCCTAAGCAACTCAGCAAGATGCTGTCTCAAAACTAAAAAACAAAAATAAAAAGGACTGGGGATGTAGCTCAATGATAAAATGCCCTTGGTTTCAATTCACAGTACCAAAAAAAAAAAAAAGATAATTAATTAATTAATTAAAATAAAGAAGACGACTGTCCTGGCCAGTGTGGGCCGGTGTCAGGCGACCTCCGGAGTACCCAAATAGGCTGAATGGGTGGGGGAAGGCAGGTGCACTCCCTTCTTGAACAGGGACATTTGTGAGCTTCTCTGGCCCTGGGACACTGAAGCTCCTGATCTTGAGCCCTTGGACTTGAACTGCAGCTCTGCCTTCCTGGTTCTCCAGCTTGCAGATGGCAGATGGGGAGGCTTCTAGGCCTCCACGATTGTGGGAGCCAATTCCCATAATAGCCCTCTCTCTCTTTCCCTCTATACTCTGTGGGTGGGTTTGCATATCTTTATCAATATCATGTCATCTGATGAGCACAGCAGGAGATGAGGGGCTGAGAACTTAGGAACATGAGCTATTTTCTGAGTGCCTCTCACTGTTTTAACATCAGCAAAGTGAGTCTTCCTGATTGACTGGAACACGAGGTCGGGTGGAGCCTGGAGGGGCTAGACTGTTTGCCCATCCCTAAAACCCATGGGGGAGGGGACAGCCAGGACGGGAGCTTCCTGCCAGGGTCAGTGGTCAGAGAGTGAAGACATAGCTCACAGGAGAGGAAGTTTCACAAGCTCAGACCCTGATGTGTGATTGTGCCTTGGGAGATGGAGCCCTGGGCAGCTTTGGGGTGCTGCGTGGTGGTCTGCAGGTGAAGATGTCACTGGCTCAGCTTGCCCCTCTCCTGAGTGGGAGCGAGGCCTGGTGGGTGGGTGTACAAGCACCAGCATGACCTCTGAAGCCAGACAGACCGAGGTGAAGGGCAGTGCCATCGTCCTCCACCTCTGCCGTGTGGGTCCGTCTCTGAGCCTCAGTTCCTCCTCTGTACGTTAGGAAGGATGATTTCCCTTTTCTGGCAGGTTGGCCACGAGCCTGCGATGCTGCTAGCGGGGATGCGGTGGTGAGGGCAGCGCTCAGTTCTCCACCTGTCAGCAAGGAGGTATGGAAAGCCGGGAGAGGCGGCCACGGGGCTGACCCTGGTTTCAGCCAGAGCCACCCAAGCACTCCTCATTTTATCACACCCCAAGTAAAAGCTAGACCATCTCCACAACCCATTAGGGAGCGTAGACTTCACTGCGGTGGGTTTAGCTGGGTTGAAGACCGTGGGTGCTCTTCCTACTCCAGGTAGTAGAAGAATTAAAATTCCACCAGTCGCCACCTGTCGCCTCCATAAACCCACCAAAGTGCTTCTCCAGGCATCAGACACCGTATGTTTGTTTTTGTTTTCTTATTCCTTCGGTCTTTCCCCAAGTGACTTCAAACATTCCTTTTTATCCCACATGATTTAGCTCTACCTGCAAACAAGCTCCGTCACCTCGCGCAGCCCTCCCACAGATAGGACTCGCACACGGGTGGCTTTTAGATGTATTCTCTCAACAGAAACCAACCTCTTCTGGAAGGACAAAATAGAATTCTCTTGCTAGGAACATTTCCCCTGTTCCTGTGGGGGTTAATGTAGAGAAGTGTTTCTCAGCAGAATTTCTCGGGAGCCTTACGGAAACAAGCTTTCGCCAGGGATGGTGGTGCGCGCCTATAATCCCAGTGTCTCAGGAGGCTGAGGCAGGAGGATTGCAAGTTCAAAGCCAGCCTCAGCAACATAGTGAGGCCCTAAGCAACTCAGCGAGAGCCTGTCTCTAAATAAAATACAAAATAGGGCTGGGGATGTGGCTCAGTGGTTAAGCGCCCTTGGGTTTAAAAAAGTATCAAAAAAGAAAAGAAGCACTTGGTGCCTGATATCTCCCAGTCCCTGCCCCACCAACACTGCTTCAGGAGGCCAAGGAACAGCCCACGTGGTATATTTACATGCTCACAACTTATGCCTACAATTTTTATACAAGAATATAATGTTACATATGTTTTTAAAAATGTTCTTGGCGATCATAATCTGCACAGCTAGCTAAGAACCAAGGGTGACCACCAGCACCAGCTGTAGATCGGCTTAACCTTGGATCTGCCTCTTACTGTTTTGGTCATGGGACATTGAGAAGGTGATCTCAAAATAGATTTATTTCTCATGAGTATGACAGTCAAAATGCAAAGTCCCTACACCAAGGGTTGCAATGAGGCGTTAGTGAGATAATAGAGTAAATTACCCCGGGGCACCAACTCACTCACTCGTCCACTCATTCACCCACTTCTGCACCTATTTAATCCATTTACTCAGACATGAATGAGCATCTTCCGGGAACCAAGCCCTGGGGACCCAGAGGTCTCGCCCAGGCAGGTGCCATTCATTCTCATCTCACATGGTGCTGGTCCGTCTTTATCACTTCTGAACCCAGAGACAGCCTGTCACCTCTGTCCATTGGCTCCCACCAGGCATCAGTCACAGGAGAAATGACACCTGCCATTGACTGTAGCTCAATCCTATGAATTTGTTCTATCCTCACAGGTCTTAGACTTAGTCAGGCTGCTCTAACAAATTCCCACAACACAGGCAGCTGAAGCAAGAAGCATTCATTTCCCACAGTGGAGGCGAGGAAGCCCAAAGTGCCAGCAGAATTAGTTCCTGGGGAATGCCCTCGTCTGGCTTTGCAGAGAGCTAACCTCTACTGTCCCCTTACAAGCAGGGAGCAGGCAGCCCACTCATCTCTCTCTGTTTTTTTGTTTGTTTGGTTTTTTTGTTTTTGTTTTTTGGTTTTCGGTTTTGGTACCCGGGATTGAACTCAGGGGCACTCGACCACTGAGCCACAGCCCCAGCCCTATTTTGTGTTTTATGTAGAGACAGGGTCTCACTGAGTTGCTTAGCGCCTCGCCGTGGCTGAGGCTGGCTTTGAACTCCCGATCCTCCTGTCTCAGCCTCCCTAAGTGCTGGGATTACAGGCGTGCGCCACCGCGCCCGCCCCAACTCCTCTTAAAACGGCACTAACCCCACCCTCTAGGGCTCTACCCTCAGCACCTCATTTCCTGCCCAAGCCCCAGCTCCAGATGCCATCGTATGGAGCACCAAGAGTTCCACATATGAAATGTATGGGACATAAAACCTGCAGTCCATGACCATCCTGCAAATGAGGGGTTGCCACACCTGTTTCAGGATAAGAAACCGAAACTCAGAGGTGGGAAGTGATTTGCCTAAGGTCACCCACGGGGTAAATGGGGAAACTAGAATTTGCACCTGGTCTGAGCCTGATCCCACCTGTTCCCTTCCCAGTGTCGTCAGAAATAGAACTCAGCGCCTCGCTGGATTCCTCCAGAGAAACCATTCACACCAAACATTCCTGAGAACAGTCGCCTCCACGGAAAGCTCACTCCATCCGGGAGACTGAGGAGACAGGGACAGCACAGAAACGCAGCGTCTGCAGAACACGCACCACTGTTGGCGCGCCTGGGAGACGCCGGTCACTCGACTCCTGCAGTGGGCAGCGGACTCTCCTCCAGCCTCGCGTTCTCTCCTCGGGTTCCCTTTCCTCGCTGTTCTATCAGTATCCTGCTTTCAGCAATCCGTCTCTTTTTGGCTAACCAATCAAAGGCTCAGAAATAGACACGTGACACAGGCTGGCCAATGAGCGTGCTGGGAGGGAGGCGCCCTTTCTGGACCTTATTTCCCGGCGGTCCAGCCTAGGGATGCTGCGGGCCATTGACGTGGGCACCTGGGGGTTGTTTAAACTGAAAGGAATGTCTGAGACAGCCCAGCCACGAGGTCTGGACGCCAGGTTGTTTATCTAGGCCAGCTGTGCCTGTAGTGATGACAACCTCGGGACGTTCCTGTTTCTCATTTTTTCATTTTTATGGAGACATTACTCACATGCCACAAATTCGCCTTCTGAAGTGTACCGTTCAATGGCGACTTTTGGCATATTTGTGGAGAAGTCCAGAACAATTTAATCTCCTAAAAAAGATCCCATGCTGATTAGCCACCCCTGTCGCCCCCCCCCCCATGAGGCAGCGGACCTGCTCCATGTCTCCCTGGGTTGGTCTCTCGTGCTATTTCAGACCTCTCGGTGGACTCCTTCCTTACCTGGCCTTCCCTGTCTGTTTTCTTTTACGCTAATGTTTTTAAGCTTCCTCCATGTTGGAGCATGAGCCAGGGCTTCGTTCTTTTTTGTGACTGAATAAAATTTCTCTGTGTAACTAGACTTCGTTTTCTTCAACCACTCAACTGCCCATCAGCTGTTGGGTAATGCTGCTGCGAACATCCTCGCTCAGGTTTTTGTTGTTGGTGGTTCTTTTGTTTTGTTTTGTTTTGTTTTTTTTGGTACTGGAGATTGAACTCAGGGGCACTCGACCACTGAGCCACATCCCCAGCCCTATTTTGTGTTTTATGTAGAGACAGGGTCTCACTGAGCTGCTTAGTGCCTCGCCTTTGCTGAGGCTGGCTTTGAACTCGCGATTCTCCTGTCTCAGCCTCCCTAAGTGCTGGGATAACAGGCTTGCACCACCGCGCCCGGCTCTCACTCAGGTTTTTGTGTGGATAGTCTTTAATTCTTGGGGTATGCACCTACGAGTGGCATTTCTGGATCGTATGATAACTAATCGTTTAATGTTATGAGAATCTGCCAAACTGCGTCCTCAGCAGCTGCACCATTTTATTTTATTTTATTTTATTTTATTTTATTTTATTTTTGTGGTACTGGGGATTGAACTCAGGGGCACTCGACCACTGAGCCACATCCTCAGCCCTATTTTTTTGTGTTTTATGTAGAGACAGGGTCTCACTGAGTTGCTTAGCGCCTCGCCATTGCTGAGGCTGGCTTTGAACTCGCGATTCTCCTGTCTCAGCCTCCCTAAGTGCTGGGATTACAGGCTTGAGCCACCGCGCCCGGCTTGCACCATTTTATATTAATGCCTAGATTAATCTTTAGATTGAGCTGTTTTGTATTTTTTTAACAGTAAACATGTTTGCTTGTTTGCTTTTGTTTTGAGCCGGCCTCTTGGCTCTGTTGTCCAAGCTGGTGTCCAGCCGGGGAGCTCAAGCAGCCCTCCTGGCTCAGCCTGCAGGGCAGCTCACTGCGTCATGCACCGCCACACCTGGCTCCACAGTAAGGCTTTCAGCAAACGTTCTGTGCCTTGCAGGAGCAAAATGATGCATTATTTTTTGCCCTCATCTGCCAAACAGCTTCTCCCCTTTCTTGAACCTAATGCTCATCCTTCTCCCCAACCTACCTAACGAGATGCTCTTGCATCAATCCCAAGGCCGGTCACCATAGCACGAAGAACTCTGACCCCCTGAGGTTTCTCTCCACGTATTGATACAGTGGAAGATTTTACCATCCACATACTGCGTTTTCATAATCAGAAGATCACACTTTCTTGGTGAGGAAAAACTTCCCACGACACATTTTCGGTTTTCCCTGCATTGGCTCTCGTGAGCGCGTTGCTCTTTCTCCCCCGTCCCCTCTGGTGGTTAGACTGTGGGCCCTGAGGGCAGGGACGGAGACGGATTCATTCCCGTGTTTCCAGCAACAGCACTGAGCCCAGAAATGGCTCCACAATTGCTGGTTCTCCTCTTCCCCACGAGGAGGGAGGCTTTCGCGAACGGGGATGTGTGAGACCCACAGGGCTGATTCAGCTTCCTTCACTCTCCTTTCTGAATTCCTAGATGTTTGTTTTGCCTGCTGCTATGGTGACTTGGAAGGAGTGTGGGTGACTTGTTTGGGGAAGCTGGACCAATCCCACAGAGAACCAGGGCCGCAGCATCTTCCTCCCCACTGCCTTGGACTCTGCCTGCTGGTCCCTGTCCTTCAGATCCCTGTCCTTCAGATCCCTGAGCCCTGGCTCCAGCTTCTCTCTCCAACCTCCAGGCAGCCTTCCTTTGGTCCGCTTCAGCATCCCTCATGGACCCTCCTTGACCCAGATCTGACTCCACCCAGGCCCTTGTCAAAACCAGTCCACACCATGTGGTGGAATATTATCCAGTCCAAAAAAAGAAACAAGACCGTTACATGCCGCCATCTGGGAGAAACTTGAAAACATTACACCACGAGAAAGAATCCAAGTGCAATGGTCCATATGCAAGCCCCGGAATCGCTGCATGTGGGATGCAGGCCTGGAGTCCCAGCAGCTCGGGAGGCTGAGGCAGGATTAAAGCCTGAGGCCAGCCTGGATGATCTAGGAATTTGGGTGATCTTTTCTCAGAGCAAAAAACAAAAAGGGCAGGGGACGTGGCTCGGTGGTTAAGCACTGCTGGGTTCAATTCCTGAGAAAGAAAGAAATGGAGAGAGGGAGAGGGTGGATCCAGAATAGGGAGATCCCTAGTCTCAACAAGCAGATGGGGGATGCCAGGAACTGGAGACAGGAGGGTGAGGATGACTGTCTCGTGGGTATGAGGTTTCCTTTTGGGGTGAAGATGCAGTCCTAGAAATGGGGCTTTGGTTACACAACCTTCTCAATGGATTTAAAATCCGTGAATTTGCTGGTTTTGGAGGCCATGCCCGTAATCCCAGCCATATGGGAGGGTGAGGCAGGAGGATCACGTGTTCAAGGCCAAACTGGGCAATTTAGTGAGGCTCTGTCTCAAAAAAAGGTTTGTGGGGTGGGAATGGGGCTGGGGATGTGGCTCATTGGAGGAGGACTCCTGGATTTAATCCCTAGTATCCCCCCCCCCAAAAAGAGTCCCTATGTGGGAAATGCCACCGTGGGTTCAAGAGGAAACAGCTGGCCCACGTGAAGTGTTTTCTTGGTTTGTTTGGTCCAGGGTATTAAATCTAGGGGCACTTAACCACCGAGTCACATCCTCAGCCCTTTTTTATACTTTATTTACAGACAGGGCCTTGCTAACTTGCTGAGGCTGGCTTTGAACTCACCATATGCCTGCCCCTGTCTCCTCAGCTGCTGGGATTACAGGTGTGCGCCACTGCCACCAGCCCCGCTTTTTTTTTCTTTATTAATTTTTAATTATCCAATAGAATCTATGTATATTGTTTAAGAAAGAGTAGAAACAATACAATGTAGATCTGATAAACTATAAACTATTCAATATATAAAAATTACATAAATTATTCTATATAAAGAAATTAAAAACAGTCTACAGAAGATGTAGGAATAAAATTATAAACATGAAATAGAATTAATCACATTGATTGTCTGTATTGAGCAAAAGCATTTCCCAAATAAAATGGAAAAACAATCGGAGAAGGAAAAAGGATGTACAAATGGAAAGAATGAATAAAATTAAACAAGCTTTTAAACATTGTTTTAAAATTAAGAAACTGATTCATGTTTCGCCTCTGATATGTTAAGTAATCAAAAGTCATCAATCTTATCCTTCCAGGAACAAAAATGTCTGAAAATCAAATTCCATTTCTTGGACCCAGCAATGGACTGCCAGAGCTGTCAGCTGCTATATACAATCTTGAAGAATGGCTGGAGACAGAGTGTGGGCTAATTTGTATTAAGGAAACCTTGGGGTCCTGTAGACTTAGGGAAGCCCTCACAGTTCCACAGTTTTCCTTCCAGATACCTTACACCAGTGTCCCACTGCAGATTCCAGAAAGACCTCATGTCTCTGATAGGCTTAGGTTGTGGATCAAAAACAAAGTCAATTATGGGCAAAGTTTCAAAGAGAAATGTTGGGAATATTGCCTTCAGCGACGGGAGTCACGGTGCCAGTGGGGGTGGTACACACTGGTGAAACACTTGTGAAAGGCGAAGTCCTCAGACACAGACCCACTTACAGACTGGACAAGATTAGAAAATCTCCTTTGTCCTATATGTGACCTGCACAACAGCAAGCATCGGGTGTAATAACAATCAATTACAGCTGAAAGAGCTGCAGTACACAGATTCTGTCTCCCTGGATAGTGTTTAAGGAAACTCCAACAGGGAGATAAAAAAAAGTACAGGATGAAAACTTAAAGCCTTTGGAACCTTTAGCTGCAAACAAGCATAAACACCAGACAAGTCCTCACCACATAAATTAAATACTCCTATCAGTGGCCTATTTACATCATTTTTTATTATTCAATAAAACATGTCTGGTTTTCAACAAAAAATTACAAGACTGGCCAGAAGACCTGCTAAAATGTTGTCTGAAGATAAAAATCAGACTCAGACATATCATACATGTTTGAATTGCCAAGTTAAAAAAAAACTAAAGTAATTATGATTAATATAAATACTCCAATGGGAAAAAAGTATACAGCATACAAAAACTTATAAACTATGTTAGGAAAAATGGAAACTTTAAGAATCAGAACAAAATTCTAGAAATCAAACATGCTGAAACAGAAAGGAAGAATGCCTTCTGCCATCAATTAAATTATGGCCAAGGAAAGAAACCATGATCTTGATGCTAAATTAATTAAAAATTTCCCAGACAAAAATATAAAGGAAATAAAACCAACCCAATAACTGTAGGACAATATCAAAGAATAAAGCACGCATAGTTAGAGCTGGGCGCGGTGGCGCACGCCTGTAATCCCAGCGCTTAGGGAGGCTGAGACAGGAGGATCACGAGTTCAAAGCCAGCCTCAGCAAGGGCGAGGCGCTAAGCAACTCAGTGAGACCCTGTCTCTACATAAAACACAAAATAGGGCTGGGGATGTGGCCCAGTGGTCGAGTGCCCCTGAGTTCAATCTCCAGTACCAAAAAAAAAAAAAAACAAATAAAGCACGCATAGTTAGAATACAAAAAAAAGAAAACAGAGCAAAAAAATATTTGAAGTAAAACTATCTGAAAATTTTTCAAAAACTAAGGTAAGATAAAAAGCACAGATTTTGAGAGAATATCAAGTAGGATAAGTACCAAATATGCCATTGGCATATTTTTTATTTTTTATTTTGAGACAGGGTCTTGCTAGGTTGCCATGGCTGGCCTCAAACTTGCAATCCTCCTGCCTCAGCCTCTGGAGTTGAGGGGATCCCGGGGATGCACGGTGCTGACTCCTGCAAGTTCTCGTTGCGTCTCCCCAGAGGAGGCCCAGCCTCTGCTGTGATAAAGCTATTTACCACAGAACACATGATGTGAGGACGGTGGGAGGGAGGACCAAAGAGAGTGGCTGTTTTGTCAAGGGAGCCGGGAGATAGCAGAGGTGAAGGTGGAGGACTGGGGAGGTTGCCTCATCTCCGCTTCCTCTTCTTCAGAGCCAGGCCACTTGGGCGGGGCGGGCAGGGGACCCGTGGGTGAGAAAGCACTATTTTGGCAGCTCTTTCCTCTGCGGGCTTGCAGAGCCTATCCTCAGGCCTGCAGCCCGTCTGTGGTGGGCATGCTGGAACTGCCCCCTCTCCTGCATGCAGAAGCAGCCAGGTCTCCTGCTGGTCCAGAGGGCCCCCATGCTGCCAGCCACAGCCAGGGATGGCCTCTGCCGCCTGTCCACCTACCTGGAAGAACTCGAGGCTGTGGAGCTGAAGAAGTTCAAGCTGTATCTGAGGACTGCAGCAGAGCTGGGGGAGGACAAGATCCCTTGGGGACGTCTGGAGACCGCTGGGCCCCTGGAAATGGCCCAACTGCTCGTGGCCCACGTGGGGACCAGGGAGGCTTGGCAGCTGACTCTCCACATCTTTGATCGGATCCACAGGAAGGACCTGTGGGAGAGAGGACAGAGAGAGGACCTGGTGAGGGGTAAGGCAGTGGAAAGGCATCCCTATAGGACCCACCGGGTCCCTCTTCTCTCCCAGGTCCTTGGCCTTGGGGACCTGAGGCTTTCACTGCATCCCTTAGTTTTGTCCCCACTGTCTTCTGCCCTGAGCACACTCCACCTTCAGGGCCTGGAAGGTTCTTACTTATCCACCAGAACCTTGAGATCCAGTGTCTCTTATCTGAAATGCTTGGGATCAGAAGTGCTTGGGATTCTGGATTATTCTGGATTTCGGAACATTGGCATAACATGATGGTGTACGTTGGGATAGGACTGAAGTCTGAGCATGAAGTCCACTTGTGTTTCACACACACGTGCATAGTGTCTGCGTTTTGGCTGTGACTGTTCACACATGGTCAGGTGTGGAATTTTCTACCTGTAATTTCATGTTGGCCCTAAAATCTTTGTGTTTTAGGGTTTTTTCAGTTTCAGATTTTCAGATTAGGGATGCTCAACCTGGGTACCAGCTTCTCTGCAAATTCTTTACTCCCGCTCCTTCCCGTTCCTACCTCTGACCACCTAACTGATTAGCGACCCACCTTCTGCTTCCTTAGCACTCTCAGTTTCTTGCATTCTGTTGTCTATCTCATGAAATAATCACAAGGGTGCCAACACGGATTGATTCCTTCCTATGCCGTGTGCATAGTAGCACAGGACATGTTTAAAATGCTGGGTGAAGCTGGGCGTGGTGGTCTACAACCGTGCTCCCAGTGACTCCAGAGGGTGAGGGAGAAAGTCACAAGTTCAAGGACGGCCTGGGCAGCTTAGTGAAACCCTAAGCAACTTAGTGAGACCCTGTCTCAAAATAAAAGATAAAAGGGGCTGGACTCAGTGGTGGAGCTCCCTGGCTCCATCCCAGTACTGAACAGAAACGCTATGACCCCTGTGACACAGGGGAAGCGCAGTCTGCCCTCAGACAAGGCCATGACATCCAGCACGTCAAAGGGCTCAACCTGATCTTGCTGGATGTGGCAGAGAGGATATCTGAGCTCTGTCTCTTCTCCCCTCCTCAAGAACAGGGAGAGCCACACAACTGTAACTCAGGAGTCTGAGGCAGCACAAAGTTTGAGGACAATTTTGGCAATTTAAAGAATCCCTGTCTCGAAATAAAAAATAAAAATAAAAGGGCTGGGGGTGTAGGGGATGTAGGTCAGTGGTACTCGGTGTCCCAAGTTCAATCCCCACCCCAGGACCACAAAAAAAAAAAAGGAAGAAAGAAAGAAAAGAAAAGAAAAAAAAGAATAAAGAATGCCTTTGGTCATATATCTGGCCCTTGCCACTCGGGACTCGTGTCCATGTCTCGTGCCCTGTTCTGAGCACCTCTTATTCGCCCCATTCATGAAGGAGAAATCTGTTGTCCTATCTAGTATGAGATGGCTGAACACGTGTCGCCCAGCCCTGGATAGATGAGACTGACAACAATGTCACAATTGGTCACAAGTCGTGGTCCCTCCTAACCCAAAGGGGACTTGTTCCAAACCCCAAGTAGGTGCCTGAAACTGCAGTCAGGACCAAACCCTATATATACTGTTTTCCCCCTGTACACACATATACAATAAAGCTTAATTTATTAATCAGGCACAATAAGAGATCATCAACAACTAAAACGACAAAATGGAATGATTATAAGAAGATACTATAATAAAATTCATGAGGCACATCCAAATTGCCAGCATTGCTACTCTTGTGTTTTGGGGCCATTATTAAATAAAATAAGGATTAGTTGAACACAAGTACTGCAGTACTACAACAGTGGATCTGATAACTGAGACTTTACTAAAGGACTAACGGGTAGGTAGCATACACAGGGTAGATACGCTGGACCAAGGGGTGATTCACATCCGAAGTGGAACAGAGAGGATGGCCTCAGATTTCTTCATGCTAATCAGATGAGGGCAACTTAAAACTTACGAATTGCTTATGTCTGGAAAAGTCTAGTTAATATTTTCAGACCATTGTTGACTGTGGGCAACTGAAACCACAGAAAGTGAAACAGAGAAAGGGGGGGGGGACTCCTGTAGACTCATAGCCTGAGGGGATAGGGATCCCAACCACCAGGAAGAATCACAAAGAACCACACAGTACTTGGGGACTGAGTGGACCAGCAGGAGCAGGCTTTCTAGTTACAGAGGGCAGGTGCTGCCTATTTCCTAAGAGAGAATGCAATTGGCTTGTTTGAATGATTTCCTGGACTGGCAGGGAGGGAAAGCTGTTGGGCTGGTGACCAGGCAGGGTGTGGCTGGTCCAGACTATAGGAGAACTGGCCCCCTGGGAGCCTTTCCTACCCCCAAGGCCATCAAGAAGAGCCCAGGATTCACATTTAACTTCCGTCACTCATTATCTGAGGTCACAGTGGCTGTTTATTTTCTGTGCATGCAGCTCCATACGGCATTAGAATGTAAGTTCAGGTGCGACGTGGTGTCTCTGCAGTGAGTCCCAGACACTCCAGGGAGTGGGTGCACAGGGGAGCAAAGCAGCATGGAGATGTCATGGCAGCTATTGTTGCTTATGTGCTCGCTGATCGCCCAAAATGTGTCTTCCAGTTACTCCAGCGGGTGGCTGTTACTCACTTGGAAACTCGTCAGCAGCCCTTGATGAAGTCTGTCCCCACACTCCGAGAAAAGGTGAGCCACGGGCCAGGAACCATCCGGCTGAGGGTTAATACCCTCGGAGTCCCACCGTTTTCCTGTGCTGCGGTTCAGTGAAACTCTGTAGGCACATGTCCCCACACGTGTCATCTCACGGCTGAGCAGTGACTCCCAAGTTCTCTCACACCAGTGAATCGGAAGCAAAGGGGAGGGCCAAGTCTTTCTCAAGAGGCTCAAGAGTCTGTCCCTTAGCAGGTATGGTGATGTGTGCCTGTAAATCCAGGGACTCTGGAGCCTGAGGCAAGAGGATCAAAAAAGCTCAAGACCAGCCTGGCCAACTCTGAGACCATGTCTCCAAATAAAATTGAATAAAATAATAGTAGTAGTAGCTGTAGTAGTAGTACTAGTAGTAGTGATAGTGAGTCTGTCACTTTATCCAGAGATGAAGTCCCTCCAATAGACTCTCTGCCCTTAGCAGTCATGCCGACGTGGCTCACTGGTCAGGACTGGGGTCCACGTGCTTTCTCAGACCAGCCACTGGCATAGGGAACTAGACTTCTCTTGACTGGTTTGGCAAAACCATAGATCATCCTCTGCAGCTTGAGAAGGGCAGCATTCACCATTCTCGAGGACCAGGGTCAGCACACTGCCTGAGCAGGTTCCTGTTGGTGGGGAGGAAACAGGGCTGGGATGCTGGGATGTGGCTTGTGGGAGAGCGCTTGCCCAAATGCACAAGGCCGTGGGGCCATCCCCAGCACCACACAAAACAAAGCAAAAACAAATGAAATTCATTTTAACAGACCATTTTGCTTAATTCAATATACCTCAAGCATTATTTCACCATGTGATCAATATAAAATATTGTTAATTGAGTAATTTACTTTTTTTTGTTGTTGTTGTTACTTGGGATTAAACCCAGGAGTCTTCTATCACTGAGCCACATTCTGAGCACTTCTTATTTTAAAACAGTGCCTCACAGGTTCCTTAGGGCCTCACTAAGTTGCTGAGGCTGGTCTTGAACTTGTACTCCTCCTGCCTCAGCCTCTTGAGCCGTTGGAATTACAGGCACGTGCCACTGTGCCCAGCAGTAATTTACTTTTTTATACTGTCTTCAATATCTGGTGTACCTTACACTTAAAACACATTTCAGCCAGGCGCAGTGGCTCAAACCTCTAATCCCAGCACTTAGGGAGGCTGAGACAGGAGAATCGTGAGTTCAAAGCCAGCCTCAGCAATGGCGAGGCACTAAGCAACTCAGTGAGACCCTGTCTCTACATAAAACACAAAATAGGGCTGGAGATGTGGCTCAGTGGTTGAGCACCCCTGGATTCAATTCCTGGTTCAAAAAAAAAAAGATTTAATAGAAATACAGTTGAAAAAGTAAATTTTCATGCACAAGTTCAGATATGCTTGCACTATCAATTTTTTAATCTGAATCCACATTCATTAAAATTGCTGGGTGTGGTGGCACACGCTTGTACCCCAGCTACTCAGAAGGCTAAGGCAGGAAGATGGCAAGTTCAAAACCAGCCTGGACAACTTAGCAAGACCCTGACTCAAAATAAAAAGTGGAAAGTGCTGGGTGCAGCTCAGTGGTGAGCATTCCTGGGTTCAATCCCTTGTACCTAAATAAATAATGAAGTCAAAATCCAGCTCTTCTTGCCCTTGGCACATTTCCAGGGCTCCGCAGCCCAGGGCCAGGGCCAGCCCCAGTACTGACAGGCTGGGCTGAAGGTGCTGGCAGGTGGCAGGGATCCAGGATGGGGCAGGAGCTGTTCAGCCAGAGGAACCCAGCTTGAGTCCTCACATCTGCCCCCTACAGCCAGGCAGTCCTGGACAACTTTGTTCTGGTTGGAGAGCCTCAGTTTCCCCATCTGTATGTAAGCAGAGCCTGCTTCCTGTCTAATATGTTCATGGCAGTGGTTCCGCTTGGGGAATCTGTCCCCCCCCCCTTCCCAGGACATCTAGAGCAGGAGCCTCAGGATGATCCAGACCGATTGGGTCTGTGTTGCAAGGGGGCTGGGTAAGTCACAGCCAGTGCGGGGTGGACAGTGGCCTTGAGTGTCTGGCACAGAGGCTTCTGTCCTCCAGGCAATGGAGAGCATGGGGGGTTTTTCTGTGCTGGTTTTTTGTTTTGTTCTGTTTTGTTTGTTTTCTAGTGCTGGGGATGGAACCCAGGGTCCCGCACATGCTAGTCAGTCAGTGCTTCACCACTGAGCCACACCAGCCCATTAATGTCATTTTTTTTTTTTTTTTTTTTTTGCTCTCACTGAGTTGCTTAGTGCCTCACCGTTGCTGAGGCTGGCTTTGAACTCCCATGATCCTCCTGTCTCAGCCTCTCAAAGTGCTGGGATTACAGGCGTGCACCACCACACCTGGCTCACATTAATATCATTTTTAATTGACATGTCATAATTGAGATATTTTGGCCAGCATCTCCTTCCCACACCCACCCCGGCTCTGGCCACCCCGGCTCCACTGGCAAGACAGACTCCACACACAATTGAGACTTCAGGGCCTTTCTCTGCCTTGCATTCTTTACTTAGCACATCTTCCAGGTTCATCATGTTGTCAAATGACAGGATTTCGGGCTGTCGATGGCTCAGTAGCATTCCCTTGTGTACTCAGACCACAATTCATTATGAGCCCATCTGCTGCTGGGCACGGAGGCTGATCCTTACCTTGGCGATGTGAATACACCTGTGGTCACCCACTCACTCTCCTAGACTATTCATAGACGTCCATGCCAAGCAGGCTTTCCCCAAGGACCACAGAAGTGAGACCTGTGTGTGCAGCTGGTGAATTTGGCAGGTTGGATCCCACAGACAGCAAAGAGACTCCCTTTATACAAGACAGCCTTTATTGTAATAATAATATGCAAGCAAGAGCAACAGCAAGAATGCAAAGTCAACATAGAGGGGGGACAACACATCGCCAGATGGGGGAACACCAACACCTGATGCCCCTTAGCTGGGGAGTTCTGGGCAGCTCTTCAGGTCCCAACTGGGAAGTCCCAGGCAGAGCATCCCTCCACGGGTGAGAGGCCAAAGTCCTGTTCCCAGTGGGGCTCCTTACATACAGGTTAGAACACGGAAAGCTGTGCTTCAACAACCTGTGGCACCCAGTATCCCCCCAAGAACACTTCGTCTCCCCAAAGACTGGCCAGACCCCAGAACGCAGGGAGCAATGGCCTTGAAATTAGTGAGTGACTGAGTTCCCATAGGAGAGCCAACCCCCACCCAGAAGGCAGATTCTGTGGACGTGCCATCAAGGGTGTGGGAAGGTCACCGCAGGCACATGGACAGGGAAGATCTTTAATATTTTCCTTAGCCCTGGACCCCCAGAGACTTTCAGCAGAGGATTCGTGGAAGGGATAGGTCTCCTCCACTGTCGACATGCATCTGCTGGTCAGCAAAGGGGCGCAGATAAGGGAGCTCTGCTTGTCCAACTAGTCACTGGGTTTCTTGGGATGCAGCCTCTGATTCAGCGGGTGGGCAGCCTCTTGCCAGCTCCCTGGAAATGCTGCTGGTCCAGGGCCTGCCCTTGGAGCAGAAGGCATATAGTGTGCGCTTAGCCACAAGGGCCCGCTAACGCCTCAGCTTCCCGGGAAGAGGCAAGGTCCTCAGATTCCGTCTAGAAAATGGTTCCAAGGACACCGCAGACACGCAGGCGCTAGACCCAGGAGCTTATTCGTTGCCATGAGTCTCCCACGGATTCCCCATTCCTCTTCTCTAGATCCCCGGGAAACCTACAGGGACTATGTCCGCAGGACATTCCGGCTGATGGAGGACCGCAACGCGCGCCTGGGGGAATGCGTCAACCTCAGCCGCAGGTACACCCGGCTGCTCCTGGTGAAGGATCACTCGAATCCCATGCGGACCCAGCAGAAGCTTTTGGACACAGGCCGGGGACACGCGAGAACCATGGGACACCAGCCCAGCCCCATCCAGATAGAGACCCTCTTTGAGCCAGACGAGGAGCGCCCAGAACCGCCGCGCACCGTGGTCTTCCAGGGGGCAGCAGGGATGGGCAAGTCCATGCTGGCTCACAAGCTGATGCTGGACTGGGCCGACGGGAAGCTGTTCCAAGACAGGTTTGATTATCTCTTCTACATCCACTGCCGAGAGCTGAACCGCAGCGCTGCGGAGCGGAGTGCGCAAGAACTCCTCTCCAGCTGCTGGCCGGAGCCCGCGGTGCCCCTGCGGGAGCTCCTCTGTGCCCCCGAGCGCCTCCTGCTCATCATTGACGGCTTCGATGAGCTCAGGCCTTCTTTCCACGATCCTCAGGGACCCTGGTGTGTCCGCTGGGAGGAAAGACGTCCCACTGAGCTGCTCCTTGGCAGCCTAATTCGGAAGAAGCTGCTGCCCGAGGTGTCTCTGCTCATCACCACGCGGCCCTCGGCCCTGGAGAAGCTCCACGGCTTGCTGGAATACCCCAGGCACGTGGAGATCCTGGGCTTCTCTGAGGCCGAAAGGAAGGAGTACTTCCACAAGTATTTCTGCAGTGCGGAGCAGGCCAACCAAGTCTTGAGCTTCGTGAGAGACAACGAGCCCCTTTTCACCATGTGCTTTGTCCCCATGGTGTGCTGGGTCATTTGCACCTGCCTCAAGCAGCAGCTGGAGGGTGGGGGGCTCTTGAGACAGCCTTCCAGGACCACCACCGCTGTGTACACGCTCTACCTTCTGAGTCTAATGCAACCCAAACCAGGGACCCCAACCCTCAAACGCCCACTTAACCAGAGGGGGCTGTGCTCTCTGGCAGCAGATGGCCTCTGGAATCAGAAAATCCTATTTGAGGAGCAGGACCTCCAGAAACACGGCCTGGATGCGGCGGATGTCTCTGCCTTCCTTAACATGACCATCTTTCAGAAGGACATAGACTGTGAAAAGTTCTACAGCTTCATCCACTTGAGTTTCCAGGAATTCTTTGCTGCCATGCACTATATCCTGGAGGGTGGGGAGAGTGGGCCGGGCCCAGAGCAGACCATGACTAGGCTGTTGACCGAATATGGGTTTTCAGAAAGGAGTTTCTTGGCACTCACCGTCCGCTTCCTGTTTGGGCTACTGAATGAGGAGATGAGACGCTACCTGGAGAAGCATCTTTGCTGGAAGACCTCCCCTCACATCAAGATGGAACTGCTGGAGTGGATCCGAAGCAAAGCTCGCAGCGAAGGCCCCACCCTGCAGCGGGGCTCCCTGGAGTTCTTCAGCTGTCTCTACGAGATCCAGGAGGAGGAATTTATCCAACAGGCCCTGAGCCACTTCCAGGTGGTGGTGGTCAGCGACATTGCCACCCAGATGGAGCACATGGTCTGCTCGTTCTGTGCCAGGAGCTGCAGGAGCGTCCTGGTGCTGCACTTGTATGGGGCTGCCTACAGTGCGGAACAAGAGGGCAGCTCGACCTGGGCTTCCGGAACACAGGCACCGTCAGCGCCCTCGTAAGTACCCCGAGGTCTGACCCTCCTAGTCCACACCCTCATCTGGTGGTTCTCTACTAGGGGGAATTTGCAGCCTTATTGCAATTATTGCCAAGACACTTGGCAATGATCTGGACACATTAGGCAATATCTGGGCTGCAGAGTGACTTTACTGACATCTAGTGGTTAGAAGGCAGAGGTGCTGCAGAACATCCTGCCATAGGCAGGGCAGTCCCAGAATGATCTGGTCCCCCAATGCCAGGAGTGTCAGAGGTGACCAAGCTGTTGAACAACACACACTGAGACTAAATTGGGATTATGTCAAGGAGAATATTTAATCAAGAACTACTGGCCAGGCACCGGGCACGCACTTGTAATCCCAGTGACTCAGGAGACTGAGGAAGGAGGATCGCAAGGTCAAGACCAACCTGGGCAATTTAGTGACAACCAGTTTCAGAATAATATAGAAAGGGCTGGGAGTGTTGCTCAGCAACAGAGCGCTTGCCTACCACGCACAAGGCCTTGGGTTCAGTACCCAATATTGCAAAAAGAGGAAATAAACAAAGAGGCAAGCGGGACAGGTGCTTATCAAAGATCAAGAATTTGAGAGAGAGGGAACAGCTGTGAAGAAAATCCAACCTGATGACGGAGCTGGCAGGGACAGGGGGTTGGGGGACACAAGCTGGTCATCAAGGTGGGAGGTGCCGGGGACGTGGTGAGACAGGAAAGACTTGGTTTTGTGTAATCTCAGCTACTCCAGAAGCTGAGGCAGGAGAATCAAATTTGGAGGCCAGCCTCAGCAACTTAGAGAGACCCTGTCTCAAAAATTAAAAGGGCTAGAATGTGGCTCAGTGGTTAAGTGCCCCTGGGTTCCATCCACAGTTCGGGGGTTAGGAGGGGAGGACTTTGTTTTGGTCTGAATGTTTATTTGGGAAATGGTCTTGGGAATATGAATAAAAGTGGAGACAGGCTGAGTGTGACTGTGTGGAGCACCTGCCTGGCCCGTACCAGGCCCTGGGCTCGCCTCCAGCACCGAGGGGGTGGAAGAGGAGAGAGGAAGGGAAAGCAGCGACAAGAGCATCTGGCTCTTCCTCTGCCCCCTCAGGCAAGGGAGCCAGCGCCAGGTCAGTCACTGACTAAGGACTACAGGTGGGTACTGATCTCCAGTCCTCCAGGCCACCCTGAAGGCTCTACTAGTGATGTCAGCAGGGATGAGTTAAGGAAATTCAGGAAGGAGGGTTCACAGGAGGCAGGAAGAGCAGCCCCCGAGCTGCAGGTGCGGGTTGCTGTGCCCACAGCCTCTCTGACTCGGGGCTCATTCCCGGCAGACTCTGCCTGGCTCCTCAAGACTCTGCCTCCCTCCTGGAATCATGACTGTAACTAGATCCCTCACCAGCAAGAAAGGCCATAAATATGAGTCATGTTTTCTTCCTTTTCTTGTTTTTCCAGGGCTACATGCCCAGGACTTTAAATCACTGTGCAGGTGGAATGTCCATACCCAAAATGCTTGGGACCAAAAATGTCTCAAAATTCAGATTTTTTTTAAGACTTCAGAATACTTGCAAATACAAAATGAGGTAGCTCAAAGATGGGGTCCAAGTCTAAACACAAAATTCCTACGTGTTTCACCTGTACCTTGTAGACATACCCAGAAGATTGTCTCCTCCTCCTCCTCCTCCTCCTCCTCCTCCTCCTCCTCCTCCTTCTTCTTTGCAGTGCTGGTGATCAAGCCCAGGGCCTCCCCCATGTCAGGCCTTCCACCACTGACTGCAGCCCAACCCTGTATTATTCTTTTGCTGCATCAAATATCTCTCAGTAGATCTCAGTGGCACTCTTGGTGCACCTGTGGAATCTTTTCTCCATATTTTTAGTGGAACATTACAGTTGAATATAGTGATGAAATTCGTTGTTACGCATTTGTACATGTACACAACACAGCAGCATAATCTGGCCAATAGCACTCCCCAGCCCTTTCCTGCCCTCCCCTCCCTTAGATTGTCATGAGATCCCCGCCTCATCTCTTTTTCTTTTTCCTCTCCAGTTTCCATATGAGAGAAAACATGTGACCCCTTGACCTTCTGAGTTTGACTTATTTTGCTAACATAATGTTCCCTAGTTCCATCCATTTTTCTGCAAATGCCATCATTTCTTTCTTCTTTATGGCTGAATAAAACTCCGTTGTGTATGCATACCACATTTTCTGTATGCATTCACCGTTCATGGACACCTGGGCTGGTTCCATAGTCTGGCTGTTGTGAGTTGTGCTGCTGTAAACATGGCTGTGCATGCGTCACTGGAGTGAGATGACTTTAATTCTTCAGGATAAATAACCCAGAGTGGTGCCGTGGGTCATACGGTGGTTCCATGCCTAGTGTTTTGAGAAGCCTGCATACTGATTTCCACAGTGGTTGCACTAATTTATAGTCCCACCAACAGCCGGATCGCGTGCTTTTTTCTCCACCTCCTCTCCAGCACTTACCACTGTTGTGTTCTCGATGACGGCCATTCTGCCTGGTGCCCACACTATTACAAAGGCACTTGCCTGCGACTGGTCATGGATGTCAGCTCTGGAACTTTCCAGGTGTGGCATCACGTTGGCACTCGAGAAGTTTTGTATTTTAGAGCTTTTTGGATTTCAGATTAGGGATGCTAAACCTGGATAGGAGACAATAGGAGTGGTGGTTAGTGGCCGGGGCTTTGCTGGGGGCAGTGGAGCTCTCCTGTAAGCAATCCCAGCAATTCAGGAGCCTAAAACAGGAAGATGGTAAGTTGAAGGCCAGCCTGCGCAACTTAGTGAGATCCTATATCAAAACAAAAAAATAGAAAGGGCTGAGGCTGTAGCACTGATAAAATGCCTCTGGGTTCAACCTCCAGTATCTCCTGCCCCACGCACATACCGAAATAGCCTGGGCTTTGCAATCCAGACACACAGGTTGGAATTCCAGCTCTGCTGCTCAGGAGCTTTGTGGCCTTGGGCAAGATGTTTCTCCTTGTTGAATGAGTTTTTCTGCTTGGAAACAGGAAGTTTGATTTCTACCCATTAGGGCGATTGTTGTGTTACTCATTTTTGCTTCTGCAATGAAATCAATCAGAGCATGTGTGGAGATAAAGCTGGTTTTCATCCCTGATCCCAGGATTGGAGTCTGTCTGGCTGCTCACTGGCTGTGGGAACCTGGGCAGGTAACCCAGTTCATTCAGAAATTAAATTAAAATAAAGATGGCTGAGTGCAGTTCACACACACCAGCAGCTCAGGAGGCTGAGATAGGGGATCTCTGGTTGAAGGCCGGCTTGAGCAAACTAGCAAGACATTGTCTCAAAAACTAAAAAGGAGCCGGGCGCGGTGGCACATGCCTGTAATCCCAGCACTTTGGGAGGCTGAGACAGGAGGATCGCGAGTTCGAAGCCAGCCTCAGCAGTGGCGAGGTGCTAAGCAACTCAGTGAGACCCTGTCTCTACATAAAACACAAAATAGGGCTGGGGATGTGGCTCCGTGGTTGAGGACCCCTGAGTTCAATCCCTGGTACCAAAAAAAAAGCGGGTGAGGGGCTGGGGATGTGGCTCAGTAGTAAAGTGCCCCTAGGTTCAGACCTCAGTACCGAAAACAAAAATAAGACAAAGTGTTTAAAAAATTACGAAGTGACATACAAACTCCAAACATACTGATCAAGTGACTAGTAAGGCTAGACACTGACCTGTGTCCTCACGCAGACCTGAGAGGAACACACTGCCGGAGGCCTACAGTGAACACCTCGCAGCGGCTCTGTGCACCAACCCTGACCTAACAGAGCTGGCTTTGTACCGCAATGCTCTGGGCAGCCGCGGGGTGCAGCTGCTCTGCCAAGGACTCAGACACCCCCTCTGCCAGCTGCAGAACCTCAGGTGAGTGCCAGCTGGCCTGTGACCTGGCCTCCCAACCACCACCTCTCGGCAGGGTCACCGTGGGATGGTGTATCAGTGTGCACACACTGCTGTAACAAAGTACCACAGGCTGGGCGGCCTCAGCCACAGATCTGGGGGCTACAAGTCCAAGATCAAGGTGGCCTCGGGATGGGTTTCTCCTGAGCGCTGTCTCCTTGGCTTGCAGATGGTGTCTGCTCCCTGTCATCCCTCTGCACATGGCACAAGCTGGTGTCCTAATCTCCTTTTGCATTTTTGCAGTGCTGAGATTTGAACCCTGGGCTTTGCACGTGCTGGGCAAGCCTTCTACCACTGGGCTACAGCCCCATCCCTTTCTAGTTCTTATTTTGAGACAGGGTCTCCCTGAACGGCCCTGCTTGGCCTTGAACCAGCTATCCCCCTGCTTCAGCCTCAAGAGTCACTGGGGTTACAGGAATCTGTAGCCATGCCTGGCACTGCATCCTTAAAATGGAACAGCTGGGCATGGTAGCACACACCTGCAAACCCAGGCTGCAGCAGCTTGCAAATCGGAGGCCAGCGGGCCAGCTTACTGAGATCCTATTTTAATAAAAATGAAGAGGGCTGTGGCTGTAACTCAGCGGTAGAGTGCTATCCTAGCATTACAGGAAGCCCTGGCCTCCACTCCCGCTAATGGAGGGAGAAAAAAAGAAGAGTCTTAAATTTCTCTTTTAAGGGCAATCTCTGTGAACACATTTCATTGATTACAAAGCACTAAAACATTTTATATTATTCTTGTTAAATTTTTTTCATCTTTTCTAGCAGCCTGGGAGGCTGAGGAAGGAGGATCACAAGTTCAAAGACATCCTCAGCAAGTTAGCAAGTCCCTAATCTTAGTGAGACCCCACTCAAAATAAAAAATAAAAAGGAGCCAGGCGCGGTGGCTCAAGCCTGTAATTCCAGCACTTAGGGAGGCTGAGACAGGAGAATCGCGAGTTCAAAGCCAGCCTCAGCAACAGTGAGGCACTAAGCAACTCAGTGAGACCCTGTCTCTACATAAAACACAAAATAGGGCTGGGCATGTGGCTCAGTGGTCGAGCACCCCTGAGTTCAATCCCTGGTACCAAAAAAAAAAAAAAAAAAACACTAAACTAAAATATATACAAGTGTAAAATGACAAAATCTAGCTAATCAACGCATTACTTACAAAGTTATCATATTTGTCGTGAGAACATTTGAAATCAACTGAGCATTTTTCAGAAATATCATTTTGTTACTTTATTAAAGATTAAATCCACATCCCAGAAAATTCAGTTCGTGTGTAAATTTCAGCATTTTGAGTATATTCACATAGTTATGCAAACATCACCACAATGTCCATAAATTTGCAATCCTCCTGCCTCAGCCTCCTGAGTCACTGGGAGTAGAGGTGTGCACCGCCACACCCTGTTTTGTTTGTTTGTTTGTTTTTATTTTGTTTTGTTTGCTTTGCTGGGGCTCCAACTCTAGAGCGTTGTGCATGCTGAGCAGGCGCTCGGCCTGCGTAGAATTCCCAAAGCTGCTGCCAAGGAGATGACTCGCCTCTTCTCCTTCCTTCCACCCCAGGCTGAAGAGGTGCTGCATCTCCAGCTCTGCCTGCCGGGACCTGGCCACAGCCCTCATGGCCAATAGGAATATAATAAGGATGGATCTAAGCGGCAACAGCCTGGGGCTTCCAGGCATGACCTTGCTCTGCGAGGGGCTCCGGCATCCCCAGTGCAGGCTGCAGATGATTCGGTGAGCCCTCCTCCCTGGGAATACGTCCTGTTTCATCCTTTATTAATGAAAATATTAATATGCATTAAATGTACATATAATGGGGTCCAGTGTGATACTTACATACATACTTGTGTTGTGCACTGATCACCTCAGCCTCCCTCTTCCACTCTGCCCCTGGGAATAAGCTCTTAAACTGAGTCCTCCAGGCAACCTTGCTTTCTCCTTGGCTGGAACAACCTGAAACGCTGAAGATCCCCAAGCCTGTTCCTCAACGCCAGGGCTGGACCCCAAGCCCATGGCCTTACCTCACTGCCCTGACACCGAGGCACTTTCGAGGGCCACTCTCTGGACTCTGGCCCCACCCACTTCTGCATGGCAAGGAGTCCCTGGGAGACCTGTCCACACCCTCCTACTGTCCTGAGTGGTGGGAACCCCACATTGGCCTGATCAAAGAGACTTGGGTTGTGGGGCCCCTATTTCCTGCCATGACACCCACACCCCATGCTGCTTGGCCCTTGAGAACCAGCTCGACTCTCCCGAGTGGCACACCCTACTTGGCAAAGCCCAGTTCAGGGCGCGGCCACTGGGATGCTTTTAGAACAGTGGCTCACGCTTATGGAGCTCGCAGTCGGGCGAGGCCCAGTTCTGCTTCCTTCTTGCTCAGATCCTCCAACCCTTGCAACCTAAGGAGGCAGGCACCCTTGCCATCCAAGGCACACGGCAGCCCAGGAGACGCAGAAGGCCAAGTCCCAGGTCAGGAGGGTGGCGAGCCGGGTGCACAAGCAGCAGCTGAGCTGGGACTCCCCTCTCCACTCCTGCGTTCTGCCCACGCGCTGGTGCAAGTACCTGGGAGGCAGGGTGCCCCTGCCCGAGCCTCATCTCTGCAGTCAGCCTCTGTACCCAGCGCTCCACACCCACGGATTCTACCAGCTGCCGACTGAAAATATCCCAGCAGAACAGTTGCTTCTCTACAGAGCTTGTACATTTTTTGGGGGGTACTGGGGCTGGAAAATGAACTCAGGGGTTCCCTCTCCCTGAGCTACATCCCCAGCAGCCCTCCTCGCCACTTTTTTCCTTTGGTACCAGGGATGGAACTCAGGGGAGATTAACCACTGAGCCACATCCCCAGCCCTTTTTTTCTATTTTCTTTCTTTCTTTCTTTTACCAAGAATTGAACTTGGTAAAAGTTTCCTCCCTCCCTCCTTTCTTTCTTTCTTTCCCTCCCTCCCTCCCTCCCTCCCTCCCTCCCTCCCTCCCTCCCTCCCT
>CM053414.1:50466579-50491027 GCA_028644305.1 Xerus rutilus
GTGGTGGTCTTATTCACAGTGCCAGCTGGAAGCCACCCTTTAATCCCCACTTCCTGGTATGGGATGGAAGTGAGGAAAAGGTGGGAGGGAGGTTCCTTTTGGACTGGATGGCTGCTGCTGAAGGCCAGAGGGTGCCCACCCGTTTTGTTTATGTGTGTACCACACACCTCCAAGATGGAATGCGTGTCATTTAGTTTATTTTTTTATTTTTTATTTTTGGTACTGGAGTATGAACTCAGGATCACTCAACCACTGAGCCACAACCCCAGCCCTATGTTGTGTTTTATGTAGAGACAGGGTCTCACTGAGTTGCTTAGCGCCTCGCCGTTGCTGAGGCTGGCTTTGAACTAGCGATTCTCCTGTCTCAGCCTCCCTAAGTGCTGGGATTACAGGCTTGTGCCACCGTGCATGGCTTGTCATTTAGTTTATGCTGAGCACCTGGGATGTGCTGGGCTGCATCCGAGGTGCTGGAGATACAGAAGCACATAAAAAAGGGAATGAATGAATGAATGAATGAATGAATGAGTGTCCATAGGCCCAGTTGTGAGATTGCTGGAGCACAAGCATCATATCGTATGATTATTGATGACTTACTGTTCCAGTGTGGGAAAAATCACATTCAAGTCCTTGTGCATAGGAGGCAAGACCTCTACTGTTTAGTTCCCCCAATGATTTTGGTTGATTTATTAAAAGCATATTTTACCACTGAGCCACCTTCCAGTTCCTTTTCTATAAATGTATTGGGTCAAAGATAATTTTTTTTTTTTGGTATCACAGTTTGAACCCAGCAGCCCTTAACCCCTAACCACATCCCCAGCCCTTTTTATCTTTTTATTTTGAAGCAGGGTCTCTCTAAGTTGCTGAGGGCCTGGTTCAATTGCTGAGGCTGGTTTCAAACTTGCAATCCTCCAGTCTCAGCCTCCCAGCGCTGAGATTATAGGTGTGCACCACAAGGAACAAGTCTTTATCAGGCTATCTGTCCTTAGATATGTCGTGATTATCATTATTTTTGAGACAAGTTCTTACTCAATTTCCCAGAAACATGCAATCCTTCTGGCACAGTGGTCCACTTTATGCTGTGAATATAACCCTTGCTGCTCTGCCTCAGCCATTTATTGTAAAAACGGACGTTTCTTTCTCTTCCTCCTCCCTGCTCCTCCGTAATATCTCCACCTCCCTAATCTCAGAGGACACAGGATTACCTTTCTTCACCATTTTAGGCAGATTTATCTGTCCTGGAGTACACACCCACCATAGGAATGAAGTAATCCGGACTTCAGGGATGGCCCTGGAAGATGTCAGAAATGACTATCTCCCAAATTAACAAGTGAATTACAGCTCCAGAGAACACCTGGAATGCAGCCTTTGAATCACCTCCTTGGAAGCCCCCTGTTCCCCTCCATGGGCAGAATCATAGCCTTTAGGACAGGAGTCCCCTATGTTTCTCCTTTGTTAGCAAAGCAATAAATCATCTTTTTCCTTTTCCTCACAACCGAGTCTTTGTTATTGGATTGTCATTGGGGACAAGGACAGAGCTTTCAGTAACAGTATAGTGTCCCTGTGTTGGATCCCCAGTACCAAAAATTAAATCAAATTAAAAAGGACTAGAGGGTAGGGCGCAGTGGCACACACCTGTAATACTAGTGGCGAGGGAGGCAGAGGCCTGAGGATGGCAAGTTCAAAGCCAGCTTCTGAAAAAGGGAGGTGCTAAGCAACTCAGTGACTGTCTTTAAATCAAATACAAAGCCGGGCGCGGTGGCTCAAGCCTGTAATCCTAGCACTTAGGGAGGCTGAGACAGGAGAATCACGAGTTCAAAGCCAGCCTCAGCAACGGCGAGGCGCTAAGCAACTCAGTGAGACCCTGTCTCTACATAAAACACAAAATAGGGCTGAGGGTGTGGCTCAGTGAACTAGTGCCCCTGAGTTCAATCCCTGGTACCCCCCCACCCTACCCCTCTAAAAATGACCAGATTTAGGTCAGTGCTAGAGCACTCTAGGTTCAATCCACAGCACCAAAAAAAAGTTGTAGGCAATGAATTTTGGAAATCACTTTGCCGCATCTTAATATCCTGAAGGGGCTGAACAGAAAATCAATTTAACCACATGTGACCATGCTTTCCAAATTAGTAGTTATCAGTTGGGGAATAAGAGTTTCAGCAACATGAGGGGAGGGAGAGGGGAATGGGTGTAGTAACGATGGTTGATTGAGATCGTCATCACTACCCTTGGTGCATGTATGAAGACACAAATGATGTGACTACCTGGTTTGCAACCAGAGAAATGGAAAAATTAAGCTCTATATATGTACTATGGCTTGAAATGCATTTAAATAAATTAATAAAAAAAAGTTTCAGCAACAGCATTTTGCACAGGTCATCTGGTCGCCTGGGACTGAGACACGGAGCTGCTTTAAAGTCACTCATGTTCTGAGGTTTGGGGTTGTGGCTCAGGGGTAGAGCGCCTGCCCAGCATAGCATGTGTGAGCCACTGGGATCAAACCTCAGCACCACAAAAAATAAATAAAGTAACTGATGTTCTTACGACATGTAATGCTCAGCGTGTAGTTAACAGTGTTTTAATGGCCCCACTTTACAAGAGGACAAATGAGAAATAGGAACACACAAGAAGGGGCCTGTGGGCTGCAATTGAGGCAGCCTGGCTTCCACCGGGACCCACAGGAAACGCGCTCTCTCCGCCCCCTGACCCCTGACCCAGCCGTCGCCGCCCCGCCCTCTGCCAGCCAAAAGCATTTGCCCAAAGTGGCCTCGCTGCGCGCGCCCCCTGCCGGCCAGGGCGGGGAGTGCGCCTCTCGTCCTGGCATTTGTGGAGCAGGCGAGGCGGCCCCCACCCAGGAGCCGCTGCCCTGTGGTTTAGGTAAAGTTCCGTTGAATGCTCTGCGTCGATTATGGCTTTGCACGCGCACCGAGTATCAAGGGACCCGTTCTGCTCTCCTACCATCCTGAGTCTGTTCAACGTCAGGGACCCACCCTGGGCGCAGTGGTGCCGGCCTGCCACCCCAAAGGCTCCTGAGGCGGAGGCACAGGGCTGCAAGTTGGAGGCCAGCCTGGGCAACTTGGCAAGACTGTCCCCAAATTAAAAGGACTGGGGATGCAGCTCAGTGGCAGACCCCCTGGGTTCTATGTCCAGTGCTCAAGGAAGTGTACAGGGCCCAGGTGGGGGCCAGGGAGGGGCCCTGGGGAGGAGTCAGGAACCTAGTGCTTTGCCCTCCAGAATGCCCACAGGCAAGCATTTGCCACCCCAGTGCCCTCCCTTGGTGCCAGGACTCCTGGGATGACTAAGCACCATCCAGGCTCACCCTAGTTCTGCAGAGTCCTTTCCAAAACAGATAATCATCCTGACTTATGGCAAGGTAAAAAGCCCTTAGTGACCCTGAACAACAGCTGTCCTACCAGGGCTTGCAGGCTGGCCCATGACATCACCCTGGTTTTTTTGTGTTCTCTACTAGGGATTGAACCCAGGGGAGCTTTTTTTTTTTTTTTTTTTTGGTACTGGAGATTGAACTCAGGGGCACTTGACCACTGAACATCCCCAGCCCTAGTTTGAGTTTTATGTAGAGACAGGGTCTCACTGAGTTGCTTAGCGCCTCGCCATTGCTGAGGCTGGTTTTGAACTCACCATTCTCCTGTCTCAGCCTCCCTAAATGCTAGGATTTCAGGCTTGTGCCACCGCGCCTGGCTCTGGGGGAGCTTTACCACTGAGCTACTCCCTGGGTTTATTTTTCTGTTTTGAGACAGAGTCTCCCTAAGTTGTTGAGGCTGGCTTCAAACTTGCAACCCTACTGTCTCAGCCTCCCAAGTAGCTGGAATTATAGGCATGGCTACCACACCTAGCTTCAAACCGTATTTCTTTCTTTTCTTTTCCTTCCTTCCTCCTTCCTTCCTTCTTTTTTTCTTCCCTCCCTCCCTCCCTCTCTCCCTCCTTCCTTCCTTCCTTCCTTTGGTACCTTGGATTGAACTCAAGGGCACTCGACCACTGAGACACATCCCCAGTCCTGTTTTGTATTTTATTTAGAAACAGGGTCTCACTGAGTTGCTTAGTGTAGTGCCTTGCCCTTGCTGAGGCTGGCTTTGAACTCATGATCCTCCTGTCTCAGCCTCCCCAGCCACTTGGATTAAAGCATACAGTGCCACTGTATCCAGCTTCAAACTGTGTTTCTCAATCATAGTGTCTTGCACACAGAGTTGGCCTAGGCAGACTTACTATCCTGGGCGCAGCTTTGGCAGGGCTCCAGTTTTGACACACAGGTGTGGTCAGAAACCACTAGGCTGCTGAAAGCTAGAAGAAGGCTGTCAAATGAAAAGCACCACAACTAAATTCAGAATTCAGGAACACTGAACTTTCAGTACAGATGAGAATGTCCCCAGCCTGCTGCGATGGCACATGCCTATAAGCCCAGAGCCTTAGGGAAGCTGAGGCCTGAGGATTGCAAGGCCGGCCTGGCAGGGTAGCCGTCTCAATGTGAAAATGTAAGAAGGCCCTCTCTGTGGTTTAGTGCCTTTGGGTTCAATTCTCAGTTAAAAAAAAAAAAAGTCACAGTAGGTTTGGGATGTATCTGTGGTTGTAGGGTCACCTAGCATTGGAAGGTCCTGGGTGCAGAAAATAAAGTCCCATCCACTGTGTGCCTCATCCTGGATCCCCTCAAACAGCTGTTCTTTGCATAAGTTCGTCCAGGAGTGCAAGTATGTGAGACATTTTTTCTTGGAAAAAATAAAATTACCACCATGTATCTGAAATTTGAATGTCAGCGGGCACACGGAATCCTTTCTCTCCCGGGCTACCCTGCCACAGGCAGCCCCCGGCTGAGCAGGTCAGGCCTCTTTTCAGATGATCCCATGGGAGTCTGGGGTTCCAATGTGGGGACAGAGCCCAAGGCCGCCCCCATGCCAGGCAACTGTCTAGCACTGTGATGCACACAGAGCTCTTTTTTATTTAGAGAGGACGTCTTGCTAAATTGGTGAAACTGGCCTTGAACTTGCCATCCTCTGCACAGAATCTGGAGCGCTGGGATTACAGGTCAGTGGCACCTCACCAGGCTCCCAGCCCGGAGACTAGGGTTGTGGCAATGTCTAGAAAGCCTGGGCTCTCAGGGTTTCCAGGCTCTTAGGTACTCTGCAAAACCCAGGACTCCCCACAGCCCGAGTGTTGCGCAAGGGCCAGCACAGCTGGGGAAGCAGATGGCCGGTCCTGGGCACGGGTCTTGGACATCAAAGAGACAGCTGAAAGGGACACCAGGGAAAGCAGGGGCTGTGCGGGTGGCTCACACCCCCACCTTGTTCAGATCAACCCCACACTGCCTCCAGAGGGGCCTGTGCTCCCCCCAGGTTCACCTTTATCCATGTACCCGGCTGTCCCCGCCAGCATTTCACCCCTCACTGGATTTCACTGGGTTGTCATCTGTTTCTCATCGGGAGAATGAGGTGTTCTAGCTCATGGCTGGCCCAGGCCTGGCTCCCAGCTGCCAGGGCCTCCAAGTCCCTTATTCCAGGGCACTTGTGCCCTCTCCTGTAGGCCTGCCTCACTGTGGGGATCAGCCCCTCCCCAGGGGTGACATTCTGTTGGGGATAGCAATGTGCAGGGCTCAATCAGAGAAGGCAGGAAAGCCCCTGCTGCTGGACTCCCCAGTGAGCAGGTAGGGAGCTGGCATCGGGCAGGGTGGGAGGGGCAGGGATGGCCCAGGACTGGAGGGGCAGGACCAGCCACACCCACACAGGGCCGCACCTTGAAGACAGCAAGTGAGCCCAGAGCCGAGGCCCAGGGCAGAGCAGGTGCCTTGCCTGTGCAAGGCCTGTTTGATCCCAGCACCTGTCAGGTGGACACCACCCACAGAACTGTCCCGCTGTGCCCATTTACCATCTGGAGTGGCCTTGTGTCCCGCCTTGAGTTTTCACCCAGTTACAGGGAAACCCAAACCTATGTGTCCCAGAGCCACTGGGCCCCACCTGGTCTTCCCCCATCCACCATGACAGGGACACTGGCTGCCTCCAGTTCTGTCCCCAAATGTCTCTAACCAGTTGTGTATGTACTCCCCACGCCAATCCAAATGGAAGTTTGTGGGGAAAGGGAGGGAGGTGAGCACAGGGCCATCAGCCTTTGTAAGGTGGAGATGTGCCCCACCTTCTGGCAGGACCCAAACTAGAGCCCCTTCTGGGCTGCAGAGCGTGTTGGGGATGACCTTACCATGGAGTGAAATGCACGGTGGGGACCTTAGTGTTTGCACAGCCGGCAGGTGCCCAGCACCCTGCAGTTTCATCTTTTTTCCTTGCAGGCTCCTGTGGGGTCACCCTGGCACCCCTGGGAGGATGGACAGGCCCATCCAGCAGAGAGCAGGGGGCTCCCAGGTCTGTTGGTGGTAGGGGGATTGGAACAGGCCAGAGGCCTACTGTCCAGGTCATGGGGCAGGTTGTTGGGGAGGAAAGAAATTTCCCTCTACCAGCTTCAGGGACAGTGGCCTGTATGGTCTTGAGAACAGGCCATGCCGAGGGGAGCAAGCTCAGTGGTGAGGTCTTGCCACTGAGGTGTGTGTCCCCTGCACTGCAGTAACAAACCAAGACACCAGGTGACAGGGAGAAGCACTTTTATTGAGATTTCCAGACCTCCTCAGATTCAGGGCTCACTGGAGCAGCAAGAAGGTCCTGGAGCCAGGTGCCATGACAAACTGGGAATGCACCATTTCCAGAAGACAGGGGACTGGGCGCATGTCATAGAAAGTGCCCCAGTCACCAGAGCCGGGTACAGAAGGGCCCTATGCTAGCTGTGGGCAACTTGGTCTTCTAGAAAAAGCAAATTAAGACCTTTAAATAATTTCAGGAGACTTTTCTGGTCCACAAGCTTTGAGTAGCAAGAATGGAAAGCTGGGTGAAGTGGACGGCGAGGACTGTCCCACGGTCTGTGAGCCCGAGTGCGGCCATCACCTCCCACACCAGCTTGGGAGGCTGAGGCCCAGCACAGCGAGGTCAGAGTCCACCCGAGAAGCTCCGGAGACCCTGTCTCCAACAAGGCTCTTCCAAGGCTGCGTGTGCCACAGGGTGACACTCAAAAGAGGAGCACTTTCCCCCTTGAACACACAGAAAGTGCTTCTCACTTGAGGGGCACCCCTGAGCCGGTCCTGCTGCTGGTGCTCCAGGCTTTCCATGTGGCAGCTTCCTTTGGATCCTGGAACTTTGAGCAGAACAAAGTGTTAGCTCTGCGTAGCTCTCACCAAAACACCCGACCACCTGCAGAGAGTGGGCTGTTGGTTCCAGATGTGTTGTCCGTGGTCCCTTGACTCCATTGCTCTAGGCTCAACGTGGGGGCAGCACAGGACTGAAGGGCGTGGACATTGGCGCTGGTGTTGTGATGTCCAGAAAGCAGGAAAAAACCTGGAAGGATCACAGGCAGGATGAACTCTTCCTGGACATGCCTGTAGTGACATCTGAGCCATGACCCCCTTTCTGCTGTCCCCACCCAGTGCAGCCTCATAATCCAGTAATTTCACCAAAGTTTAAAGACTTAAAGCAATGTGTTAGGGAATAGGGGTGGATGTTAGATGTCAGCAAGATATTCAGAAATAGCCACTTGTGTTTCAGGACAGTCGTCCAGAATCCAAGATCTTTAAGTGCAGGTGGAAGGCCCTATGGGCACACCTGACAGGCCGGTGGAGCAAAAATTGGATTGGGGAGAGATGAGGCTGTGGCTCAGTGGCAGAGTGATTGCCCAGCAGTGTGGCCCTTGGTTCAATCATCAGTACATAAAAATAAACGTATTGTGTCCATCTAAAAAATTAGGTTCTGATACAATTGGTTTGTAATCCAAAAATGTTATCCCACCTTAATGGACTGAAATTAGGAGTCCATAAAATGCCACTCCTCCCTGGAACCAATACCACCCTGGGGCCTTGCAGGCACTAACTAGCAGCACCTGCCTTTACCTTAAAAAGGCTGCCCCTGGGAGACCTGTCATTACCTTTCTTAGTGTTGATTTCCTCATCTGGAATATGGGACTATAACACTTGGCTTGCTATGAATACTAAAATGAGGATAATCAGCCCTTCCCTATCCTGAGGATGGGGGGAGATTATTTCCAGGACCATCACCTCCCGCTTGCAAATACCAGAATCAGAGATGCTCCAGTTCTTATATAAGCCCAGCGTGAGCATGAACAAATGTGTAAAAACAAATTCCACCATTATGTATAATCAATACACCAATAAAAATATGGAAAAAAAAAAAAAAGGCTGCCCCTGTGGACCTCCTACCCCCCAGCCCCCCAATCCTTTTCCAAAGTTACCTGGGAATTTAAGTCGTTTCCTCTTTGATGGATGAATTGTCTCAAATTGTGAAGTTCAAGCCTAGCAGGTGTTTTCTAGGCATCACAGAAAACACCCCTAGCTTGAAATCACAGCTTGAGCTGAGCTCCCGAGGACAGACACAGGCCTCCCAGTACCAGGAGTCAGGAACAGGGACTGAAGTTTGCCCTGGGTCTTCTGCAGGGAAACTCTCCCAGAAAACCCACTGAATGGTGAACAGAACAGGGTAGGAAGAAGGTGTAAATTCAGGATAAGACCAAAGGGTCAGTACCCAAGGCTGATGTGCACAGAACATTCTCCAGAAGTGAAGCTGGGGAACCGGAACTGCAGGGATTGGGTCTGGTGATGCTGTCATCTGTAATGCCATCACCTCAAGCCTGAGGCAGGGGAATGGCAAGTTTGGGGCCCACTTGGCCACTTAGGCAGACTCTCTGTCAAAGGACAGTGGGTGTGTCCGTGAGCTCAGTCCCCAGCATGGGCAGGGTGTGCACTGAAGGCCACACACAGCTTCCACACACACTGCAGGGGACCTAGTCCTACTTCGGTTATGCCTTCCTTGCAAACAGTACACAAATCCCAGGGCCCTTTCCTGAAAGGGGGGAGAATGCCCCATCCAGGCACCCCCCTGCAACACCAAGGGCCCTCCCTACAAATTACTTTTTGCCATCTTAAAACATGGCAAAACAGTAGCTGGATGTGGTGGCGCATGCCTGTAATCCTAGTACTTTAGGAGGCTGCCAGGAGAATCCGAGTTCAAAGCCAGCCTCAGCAACAGGGAGAGGCTAAGCATCTCAGGGAGGCCCTGTCTCTAAATACAGAATAGGGCTGGGGATGTGGTTCATTAGTTGAGCGCCTTTGAGTTCAATCCCCAGTACTGAAAAAAACAAAGTGTGTGGCAGACTGAGTCAGATATGGTGGCACACACTAAAATCCCATGGACTTGAGGCAGAGGCAGGATTCCAAGTTGAAGGCCAGTCTCAGGGTCTCAGCAAGTCTCCAAGCCAAGTTAGTGAATGAGAAAAAGGGGCGGGTGCTGTGCATGCGGCTCAGTAGTTAAGTGAGCCTGGGTTCAATTACCAGGAACATGGCTCAGGTCCCACTCAGAACACTTCTAGCCTGTCACCCCAACTGCCTTCCCATCTTTGCAATTCTCCTGTGAGGATGAAGAAGCGCCTGTTGTAACCTAGCCCAGAGAACCCCAAAATCAACGCACTCAGAAGACTCTGGAGGAGCAGGCTGGCTCAGCCACACGCAAGGCTTGGGTTCCAGAAGTCACATGCAATATGGCAGTAGTTTCTTTAAGCTCCAGGAAACACTCCCAGATTGCACGTCACCCACTGCACCATATGGAGCCTCAGCAGCCCCCTGGCCAAGATGTCCACCCGAAAGGCCCACCCCTCCTGTTCCTGCCCCCTCCACAGCTGCAGCTGAGGCTGGAAGCAGGGAAAACCTTGATAGCCAGGACCCAGACTTGCTTGGATTTTTACTAGCTGAGATTAAGACAGCTGTGCTCGGGCCTTGCTGGTAGGGTTGAGGACTGAATTAATACTGAGGCCCCAAATACCATCCTGTAACCTACAGTGCGATAGTGACCAAGCCCAGCCGCTGGGAGGAGCCAGGCTGAGGAAGGCATTTCCTGTAGATTCTCTTAACAATGGCCCAGGTGTCTCAGGTTGTCCTGCATCTGCCATCAAGTGGACCAAACAGCACAACCAGGCTACCTCAATTTGAGGGATTCAAGGGATTGTGCCAGGGGCCCTGCTTTTTGGGTGCACAGTTTGGGTTGGATCAGGACCACACACTATGTAGACTTTATAATCTATTCAGCCTCTGCTCAGATGGAACGTTTTTTTAACCAAACTTACTCAGGTTCAAACCCAGCTACAAAACCGCCACCTTTGGGGCAAGTGCAAACCTCCAGATTGCTCTGCCCAAGTGGACTGCCCCTGCCACACGAATCCTGGGAGAGCTGATGGTGGGACCATGGGACCTGAACATTCCAGTGTCATCTGTCTTCCACACACTGGGGCTGGCTGAACACTGGGGTCAGCTACCATTTAAATCCACCTGCTTCTATTCAACAGGGAAACAAGGAAAGGCTTTGGAGTCCCTTTTCCATGTGACATGAACAAATTGCCATTCTGTGTGCCTATTATTGGCCAGCTGTCTTTTGTTCCAAGGAAAATCTAGAACAAAGCATGGAGGAACAGGGATGGCAGAGGCTCTAACCACTGCTGAGGATCTAAAGGAACCTCCTGCGTGCTTTGGTAAAGGCTCTTCCATTGAGCTATAAACCAGCCCCAAGGTGCCATTTTTTTGTGACCTGGCCCTGGAACCCTGGATCACTTCCATGGGCCGGACCTACTTCCAGAGACCTCCTTGGCTGTCTCAAAGCTGGGCTGTCCCGGTACATTGGCAGCTTCCTAGCCATTGCATGCTTGGACGGGTGGGCCTCCTTGGAAGAGGTCTGATGACTTGCCTCAGTTGGTGGCACTCAGCTATGGCAGCACTTTCTGATCTTGACCACAGAAAAGTGCCCCCAGGGCTGAGGGTCACAGACTGAGATGTCCCCTTCCACTGTGTAGCCTGGCCAGGACTATAAGCACATTTGTGCCATGAGTGTGTCCAGAGAGTAGAGAGTGAAACTGAGTGTTGCCATTATCAAAAAGGTAGACTGAAGGTACATGATGGAGCATTCTCTCTACAAGGCTCCCAAGTTGTGTGAGCGCTAGGGACCCTCGGGGTTCCACTATGCCTGGGCAGCAATCCTTCTTCATAACTTACCAAGTTGGTTGCAGAGAGGTGTAGTGGTGCTCACTTGTAGTCAGTGACTTGGGAGGCTGAAGCAGGAGGATCACAAGGTCAACATCAGCCTGGAGGACATAGGGACACTGTCTCAAAAATAAAATAGAGGTTGGGTTGGGATTGTGGCTCAGCCGTAGAACACTAGCCTACAGCACGGGTGAGGCACTGGGTTTGATCCTCAGCACCACAGAAAAATAAAAGTATTATGTCCACCTACAGCTAAAAATTTTTTCCAGAGACCTCCTTGGCTGTCTCAGGGGTTTAACTCAGGGGCACTCGACCACTGAACCACATCCCCAGCTCTATTGTGTTTTATGTAGACACAGGGTCTCACTGAGTTGCTTAGTGCCTCACCGTTGCTGAGGCTTCCCAAAGTGCTGGGATTACAGGGTTGTGCCACAGGGGCCAGCTCTGTTTTTTTTTTTTTTTTAATATTTTTTAGGGCGCAGTGGCTCACGCTTGTAATCCCAGCACTTTGGGAGGCTGAGACAGGAGAATTGCAAGTTCAAAGCCAGCCTCAGCGACGGCGAGGTGCTAAGCAACTCAGTGAGAACCTGTCTCTACATAAAACACAAAATAGGGCTGGGGATGTGGCTCAGTGGTCGAGTGCCCCTGAGTTCAATCCCCAGTACCAAGAAAAATAAAATAAAATAAAATAGAAGGGGCTGGGGCTGTAGCTCAATAGTAAAGTGCTCCGTGGGTTCAATCCCCAGTGACAGAGAGACAGACAGACATACACAGACACGGTCTCACTAAGTTGCTTAAGGCCTCACTAAGTTAAGGATCACCTTGAGCTTCCAATCCTCCTGCCTCAGCCTCCCTGGGTCACTGGGATTAGGGGTGTGCACCTGACTTCATACCCATCTTTTAAAAATTTTGCCATATCCGCTCAATGAGCCATTTCAAACAGCCAGAGTTTGGGCTGGGGTTATGGCGCAGTGGTAGCGTGCTCGCCTAGCACGCGGGAGGAACTGGGTTCGATCCTCAGCACCACATAAAAATAAAATAAAGATATTCTGCCCACCCACAACTAAAAAATAAATATTTAAAAAAAAAAAAAAAAACAGCCAGAGTTTGATTCTTTGCACAGGTCCAGGGCTAATGGGCTGCCACCCCTAACACTTCAAGAAGTAAATAGCCACGTGTTAATGGGAAACTAGCTCATTAGCACATGCTAAGGTCAGAAAAGATCAAATAGTGCGCAAAGCCAGAGCCTCAAAACCCACTAAGTGTTTCACATGACCTTGTGACATCCAGGGAAGCCAAGGCCTTCAGCACCTACACCAGGGCCCTCGCCCCACCCCCTTCCCCACATAAACCCCCTTGCCAACATAAACTGGAGCTCCTAGCAGGCCATTATCAGTCATCAGATAAAATTGTGCCCCAAGGTCACTCTTCACAAGGCCCTTATCTGAGCAGGGAGGAGGATCACAGCTGGAGGGGCCATGGATCCCTTCCAAGCACACCAGAAGAGGTGACATCCTCAGTTACCCTTATGCAACATTTGATGCTGGAATAAAACACCCAATCCAAGACAAACGCCACATAGAACTCAAGTCAAAATAACTCACTGAATCTTTGTCCTTAGGCTGGCACCTAAGCAGGACCAGCCACCACCCCTCCCTTGAGGGCTCAGGTCTACACAGACCACGGTGCAGAAGGCAGGTCAGTTGTAGAACAGCTGCCTACTCCGTGCCCTCCCGGGGTTCCTTCCTCTGCACTCCAGGAAGGTGGAGATACAAGGTAGCAGAGGCAGGAGGGCACAGAGTGTGCCCAGGGCATGCTGGAGATCCCTGGGAAGGGGAGAAGCCCCGGTCATCAGTCTGGAGTGCGGATGATTCCGGGGGGGGAGGGGAGGAGGGCTCGCTTACCATCAAGCTCAGCAGGAACTCCAGCCTCAAGGCGGAAAGGACTGAAGCCCTTGGAGCGCCTTCTTTTATACACCCGGGGCCCATTCAAGAAAGGATTCACATCTGGACACACCCATCTCTGCCCTCCAGCCTCTGCCTCTGTCCCCAAATAGGATTTTCTTGTGATTTCTGGAAATTTTTCCTTCCTTCCTTCCTTTCTTTTTTTCTTTTCTTTTCTTTTGTACTGAGGATTGAACCCAGGGATGCTCTACCCTGGAGCCACATACATCCCCAGCCCTTATTTATTTGCCATGCAAGATCACTTTTTTTTTTTTTTGGTAGCAGGGATTGAACCTGGGGCTCTTCATCGCTGAGCCACATCCCCATCCCCATCCCCAACCCTTTTCGTTTTTTATTTTGAGGCAGGACCTCTTGAAGGTGCTGAGGCTGTCCTTGAACTTTCTTTCTTTTTCTTTTTTTTGGTGCCAGGGATTGAACTCAGGGGCACTGGACCACTGAGCCACATCCCCAGCCCTATTTTGTGTTTTATGTAGAGACAGGGTCTCACTGAGTTGCTTAGCGCCTCGCCCTTGCTGAGGCTGGCTTTGGACTTGTGATTCTCCTGTCTCAGCCTTCCTAACTGCTGGGATTACAGGCTTGAGCCACCGCACCGGGCTTGTCTTTGAACTTTGGGTCCTCCTGTGTCCTCCTGCCTCAGCCTCCGCATCACTGGAACTGCACCCCTACACCACTGTACGCAACTAAACCCTCACTTTTCCTGCCTCAACTGTATTTTCTACTTGGTCAGAATGGTAGTTCAGAGCTTCTGAAAACCTAGAAAACAGAGAACTAAAGGAAGAAAATGGTAATCTAGCACTTGGGATAACTGTTCTCTTTGGAGGTGGAGGACATTCTTGGGTGCTGAGGAAGACGGGGGAACGGAGGGGCGGTGGGCCCATGGGGTCCCTCCCGTTTGGGCTCTGCTTATTCTGTTTTTTCTTCTGCACACCACGAATCACACGCTGCAGGAGATAATGCATGCGTATATAATGGAGTCAGCTAAGGACAGGAAAAGGACATGGAACACCTGAAGAATGTCAGTCACTGCCAGGAGCAGTGGCCCATGCCTGTAGTTCCAGCAACTTCAGAGCCTGAGGTAAAAGGAGCTCAAGTTGAAGGCCAGCCTAGGCAACTTTGTGAGACCCTGTCTCGAAATAAAAAATAAAAAAGACCAGCCGGGCGCGGTGGCTCAAGCCTGTAATCCCAGCACTTAGGGAGGCTGAGACAGGAGAATCGCGAGTTCAAAGCCAGCCTCAGCAACAGCGAGGCGCTAAGCAACTCAGTGAGACCCTGTCTCTACATAAAACACAAAATAGGGCTGGGGATGTGGCTCAGTGGTCGAGTACCCCTGAGTTCAATCCCCAGTACCAAAAAAAAATAAAAATAAAAATAAAAATAAAAAAGACCAGGGATGTGCGTGAGTTACATGCACATAATACTGAATTTTATTTAAGGTAGTTGAGCATACAATAAATTTAAAGAATGTTAGGGACAAGGTTTTAGGCAGGTAACAAGGATTCTGTCCACATTCCTAAATACCTTCACTGATTGTGGGGGAACAGCTTCTGTGCTGGGGAACAAACACAAGGTCTTGTGCATGCTAGGAAAGCACTCTACTACTGAGTTATACCTCCTGCTCCTAGCTTTGCTATTTAAAAAAACAAAACAAACAAACAAACAAAACCAGCTGGGGGTGAAGCTCAGTGGTAGAGGACTTTCCTAGCAAGCTTTTTTGTACTAGGGGAAGGAACCCAGTGGTGCACTACCGCTGAGCTACATCTCCAGTCCCTTCTATTTTATTTTGTGACAGGGTCTCACCAAGTTCTCCGGGTTGCCTTCAAGTTGGCATCCTCGCGCCTCAGCCTTCAAAGTCACTGGAATTACAGGAATGCGCCATGGCACCCTCCTCATGGAATTCATGTTTGGGAATACTGGAAATAAATGTAAAATAAATCTGGGTGCAGTGGGGCACACCTGTAACCCCAGCAGCTCAGGAGGCTGAGGCAGGAGGATACCGAGTTCAAAGCCAGCCTCAGCAATAGCGAGGCCCTAAGCAACTCAGTGAGACCCTGTCTCTACATAAAACACAAAATAGGGCTGGGGATGTGGCTCAGTGGTCGAGTGCTCCTGAATTCAATCCCTGGTACCAAAAAGAAAAGTTATAAAATTTATGTCCTAAGGTGAGCTGGAGACAAACATCCAGGAACACTAAATTCCAGACCTGGTCTATGATGGCAAGCCTATCTCCCATCTCCCTGACTCATGGCGCTCCACAGGGCTCTACCTGCAGACTCCCTTTCCATGCCCAGGAGACACTGAGCTTCCCTAAGAAGTACAAGGTGATAAGGGCTAAAATAAAAGTTGTTTTCCGTTCTATTGTTTCTAGGAAACTGGTCAGTCCGGAAAGCTGCTCTTATCTGCCAAACAGGACTTGAATCCCACCATCCAAGGGCTACAGCTTTTTGCTTTTTTTTTTTTGTACTGGGGACTGACCCAGGGGCACTTTACCACTGAGCTACATCCCCAGCCCTTATTTTTTTTAATTTTTATTTTTTTTTTTGGTACTGGGGATTGAACTCAGGGGCACTCGACCACTGAGCCACATCCCCAGCCCCATTTTTGTGTTTTTTTGTTTTTTTGTTTTGGTACTGGGGATTGAACTCAGGAGTGCTCAACCACTGAGCCACATCCTCAGCCCTATTTTGTGTTTTATGTAGAGACAGGGTCTCACTGAGTAGCTTGGCGCCTCGCCATTGCTGAGGCTGGCTTTGAACTCGCGATTCTCCTGTCTCAGCCTCCCTAAGTGCTGGGATTACAGGCTTGAGCCACCGCGCCCGGCTCCCAGCCCTTATTTTTATTGTGAGGCAGGGTCTTCCATTGCAGAGGCTGTCTCAAATTTGCGATCCAGATCTCCTGCTTCTACCTCCCCTGTCTGGGATCACTGATGTGCACCACCAGGCCCAGCTGAGAGCTAGATTTCAATGCAAACGGCTCCTCTTCTTTTTTTTTTTTTGTCAAAGAAAATTGCAGTGGAAGTCTTTGCTTTCTACTTTCCAGCTTCTCCTTTGCTTAGGAAGTGTGTACTCCTGAGCACAGACCAGGGTGGAGGAGACAGTTGGCAGCTTGGCAGACAAGGTTAAAGAAGAAAAAGACCAGCTCAGCACGGTGGTGCAAGCCTGTAATCCCAGCACTCTGGGAGGCTGAGACAGGAGAATCGCAAGTTCAAAGCCAGCCTCAGCAATGGCGAGGCGCCAAGCTACTCAGTGAGACCCTGTCTCTACATAAAACACAAAACAGGGCTGGGGATGTGGCTCAGTGGTCGAGTGCCCCTGAGTTCAATCCCCAGTACCAAAAAAAAAAAAGAAGAAAAAGACCAAGTCTGAGAAACAGGAATGCAAACGCTATCGAAGGCGAGGGGTTACTGAGCTGCCTGGGAAGCCTCCATTCCCTGCTCATTCCTGGCTCTTCCATTTTATGCTGACTCAAAAGAAAAAATATAAAGGGCTGGCGATGTGGCTCCATGTTGAAGCACTCCTGGGTTTAATCCCCAGTAAGACAAAAGTAGAAAATTTAAAGCTGAAAAGCCAAAGGCAATGTTGCCCCCTTGGTCTTCTAGGCATTTGGCTTCCCTTGATGTGTTTCTGGTGGCATGGATTCCTTCTTGATGGCTTGGTCACCATTTGAAGAAGTTTTGGACCAGGAATAATTTTAGATTCATGGAAAAGTTGGAGATTTCTCTCTGCCCATCTCGCTGTGTTCCCCACTGCTTACATTTTACTTTACACACGGCACAGCCAGGGACTCACAGCGGGAAGTGAGCAAGACCCTCGTCCACCTTCCAGACTGCCCCGATCGCACCGTCCTGGTCTCTTCCAGAGCCTGCAGTAGGACCAGGACTGCCCTTACCTGCCATGACCACGGCGGCCTCTCCCCTCCCTCTGGCTCTAGGAACTCCACCTCCATGCTATTGACCTTGGATTCACTCATTTACTTTCTCTCCCCAATGGTCTCTGAGGTCCAAAAAGAGGCCTGGTGTATCTCCATGACTTTCCCAGGGCTCCAAACAGGTGACACGGTGGGTCGGTGAATGCACACAGGTAGCATGACTTCTGTTGCAGATCCCATGCTCCAGGAGGGCAGAGACCCCACCCTACCCCTCATCTCCAACATGAACATGGGAGCTCCTGCTGGAGCCCAGTGAACACCACCAGAATAAATGACTCCAGGAAGAATACCACCACAGAAGAGCACTGACCCGGCCTTTGCTGATCCTGTCTCATTTAATCTGACAATGACCAGTCCCAGTGGGCACGTGGGGCAGGTGCAGAGTGGAGCCCTGACTTGACTAAAGACAGGGCTAACTGGTGGGGGTGTCGGGATTCACACCCAGGAGGTAAGATCAAATGCCCTATTTATTTTTTAAGTTCAGGATGTTAAAGTCACTTCCAGGCTGGGCATGGTGGCACACCCTGGTCTTCCCCAGTTACTCGGGAGGCTGAGGCAGATCACAAGTCAACACCAGCTTGGGCAATGTAGCCAGACTCTGTCTCAAAATTTTTAAAGGAAAGAACTGGGGATGTAGCTCAGTGGTAAAGCCCCCAGGGTTGGATTCCCAGGACTGCAACAACATGAAAAGTCACCTCCACAAGCTGGTGCCCTCTCCCCTGGCGGAGACCCTCATGGCAATCTCCTATAACTGCACAACACACAACCGAAGGGGAATAATCGCTTGCAATAACTATGGCTTGCTTTAGTTTCCTCTCTTCCCCACGCGTTTCACCCGGGAGCATCTGGGTGATCCTGTCAGTCGGGCTCAGGCTGAACCAGGCAGGGCTGAAGGCGGGAAGAGGGCAAGACCCTAGACCCCCTGGCGAAAAGCATTCCAATGGAGATTTGCAAACTGTTGGAGGGTGGAGGGGGAGCACCCAGGGAGCCTCCTTAGGACCTCCGGGCTGTGGCCTAGGGAAGGCGAGGCCCTAATTTGCAAGTCACTGGACTTTTCTAGTCCTTCTACTTGGCCCCACCCAAGGCTCCCCTCCCACCCAACCACTCCTGAATACCTGCATAGCTCCCTGCAGGGACTTCCGTCATATCCTCTGTAGGGCTTCAGAACCTCAATAGCAGTACACACCCTGATCTCCTCGTTGTTCAGCAGGTCTCTCGTGCCTGTGCTTGGGGCTATAAACCCATTCTGAGGCAGCCAAAACGTGGAGATCACTGTTTAGCCAGGGGGCTAGGAAGAACAGAAGGCATTTGGGAGGAATCTGGGAGGAACAGATTCCTTTTAATACTAAATACTAAGCTCCTTAAAGTCCTGCTTGGCTTCTGGGTCTATTTTTTTTTTTTTTTTTGGTACTAGAGATGAAACCCAGGATTTCTAGGAACTACATCCCAGTCTTTTGTATTTTGATAGGATCCTACTAAGTGGATGTTTCTATTTTATCCACTAATATGTCCAAGTATTTTCAAGGTCTCCATGTGGACTTGCAGTTTTAAGCTAAAATATGTTCATCTACGTAATAAAAGGACCCTTCCTTTGTTGTATTTATCTCAAGAGTCACCTTCAGGTTGTTGGTTCCTCAAAAAGTTAAACTGGAATTGCCAAGATCCAGCAATTCTACGTCGTCTGTGTCTACATCCAAAAATATCAAAAGCAGGGTTCTGGTGAAGTGTGTGCATCCATGTTTATAGCAGCCTTACGGTCATTAGCCAAAGGCAGAAGTTACCCAAGTGTCTACCAACACAGAACAGGATTTACAGAAGCTGCTCTTGCTAAAAGCACTGACTGTCCAGGTGGGCCTTGAAGATGCCCATCCCTCTTTTTTTATTTGGTACCAAGTATTGAACTCAGGGCACTCGACCACTGAGCCACATCCCCAGCCCTATTTTGTGTTTTATGTAGAGACAGGGTCTGTAAGGAGCATATGCCATGGACATGCCTGGACATGCTGGGGACTCACTGGGTTGCTGGCCATAAGGAACAGCAGCCACTGACTTGCTTAGTCATGCCTGCTTGCAATGATGGGGGCCCAAAAAGGCACCTAACCATAGGCCTACAGTGGATAGCGAGTCCAGCCCGTGCTGTCGAGGGCTGCAAGGGGCACCTAACTGTAGGCCTATAATCGATAGAGAGTTCAGCCCATGCAATTGGGGGCTGCAAGGGGCTCAGCCCATGCAATCGACAAAGGGGCAGTGAGGGGCCCCTAACAGCAGGCCTGCTGGTTATGACTGAGGGGGGCTCAGCCCAGGAGCAAGAAAGGCCCAGTTGCAATGATACTATCTCACTGGGCATAACCAATGGACATCGGCTTTCACTGGGTGTCACCAATCACCAGCCCACAGCACCAGCTCAGCCCCACCACCAACTTGGAACTGCTTTTAAGCTGCTTGCCCCATCACATTTGGGCTTGCTCCAAGGACATCAGTGAGACTGGCCACCTTGCTGTCTGTCCTGGATCAGCTCCACCATCCCCTGACGTCCAGCCATAGGCTGAAGAGAACCACCAGACAAGGACAACGTCTGCTCTTTGGCTAAGAGAAATCACCTGGCATCGGAGGTACTGTGAGGCTGGTGGTTGCCCTAGGATTGTGTGAATTAATGGTCATGCTTAGGGCTGAGGTCGTGGCTCAGTGGTAGAGCGCTTGCCTTGTATGCGTGAGGCACTGGGTTTGATTCTCAGCACCACGTATAAATATATAAATAAAATAAGATCCATCAACAACTAATAAAAAATATTTTTTTAAAAATGGTAATGCTTAGTTGCCCTAGGATTGTGTGAACTGCACTACTGTGCTTAGTTGTTCTAGGATAGTGTAACTTTACCTATAGTGTTTGGTTAGTGTGCATCAAATGCTAGGTGGGGTGCTCCAGCACACCCAATACTTTTTGCATTAATTAATTATATTTGATGATTGTTGTGATTGACCATACACTTGCATTTAAAGACAATCTGCCTCCAAGTAACCATTAATTACGCATGCCACTCCTGACAGGGTCTCGCTGAGTTGCTTAGCGCCTCGCCATTGCTGAGGCTGGCTTTGCAGCCACATTTCACGATCCTCCTGTCTCAGCCTCCCAAAGTGCTGGGATGACAGGCGTGCGCCACTGTGCCCTGCTCCCTGCGTTCATCTTGTATCCGTTCCTTTCCTTACCTTACACTTGGAGTCAGGTCCTGTTCAAGTCTGCACTTAGGCACGTTTATCTTTTAAGGAGTGTTCATCTAAAAACCAGTAATACAAGGTTTATTAGCCCCAAATTTATCTACCCTACCTCATCTCCCTTCAAGACAGATTTGTAGGGACATTCGCCTGTCAGCGTTTACATCCTGTTCCAGACCCTGGAGAGGCGCCTGGGAGTCTGCCCTAGAGTGCAGCCTTGCAGGCACCTCACTCACAACCAGAGGCCCTGGTTGCCCCAAGCAGGAGCCTACATCTCCTGAGATCTGGAGATGGATCACGGTTCTCACAGATGAACATCCGCACAGGACCACAAGGACAAGAATGATCGACCCCACCACAGTTTGACCAAAGCTGCTCCGTGAGGCAGAGCTCTGGCCCCTGCCCAATTCTTCCTCTACTTAAACCTGTAACTTGCCAGGAGAGGGGGCATAGCACATGGAACCCCAGTGACACGGGACGCTGCGGTAGGAGGATGGCAAGTTCAAGGCTAGCTTGGGCAACTGAGACCCTGTCTCAAAATAAAAATGAAAAGGCCGGGGGTGTAGCTCAGTGGTAGAGAACCCTGGGTTCAATCTCCCATGCTGCAAAAACATAAATAAACCACCCTGTAGAGACAGGATCTCGCTGAGTTGCTTGGTGCCTCGCTTTTGCTGAGGCTGGCTTTGAACTCACAATTCTCCTGTCTCAGCCTCCCTAAGTGCTGGGATTACAGGCTTGCGCCATTGCGCCCGGCTTTGGATCAACTTTCTTTGCTGGCTTTCACCATGACCTTTTCTGTTGGGTTTTGGTGTCAGTGACAGACCTAGTTTGCTAAATCTCCCACAGTCAGGCCTTTCTGGCTCAGGACTCCAGTAACAAACAAATGAACAGAGCCAGGCGCAGCGGTGCATGCCTGTAATCCCAGCACTTTGGGAGGCTGAGACAGGAGGATCGCACGTTCAAAGCCAGCCTCAGCAACAGCAAGGCGCTAAGCAACTCAGTGAGACCCTGTCTCTACATAAAACACAAAATAGGGCTGGGGATGTGGCTCAGTGGTCGAGTGCCCCTGAGTTCATCCCCAGTACCAAAAAAAGAAAAATTAACAAAAAAAAAAAACAAAACACAAACATATGAAAGAGAAACGAACTGCTATGTATACCCATGGAATATTATAAAGCGTTACAAAACAATGGAATTCTAACCCATTCTACAACATATAAAAACCCTAAACAAATACTAAGTACAGGGCTGGGATTGTGGCTCAGTGGTAGAGCACTTGTCTGGCATGTGGGAGGCACTGGGTTCGAACCTCAGCACCGCATATAAATCAATTAGTAAATAAGGGTCAATCAACAACTAAAAAATTTAAAAACAATACTAAGTACAATAAGCCAGACATGAAAGGACAGGCAGTGTGTCCACAAGAGTGAGGGGGAGTCGGGCAGGGTGAAAGGCAGTGCTGAGGACAGCAGAGTCAATTCTGAGGTGGAGTATGTAAGTCAGAAGGGTTCAAACTTGTGCCCTAAAAAGAAGCCAAGATTTAGACTCAAGGCACCAAGAAAAGGTTTGCCCCGGGCTGCAGCGTGGGGGCCGGGAGCGCCGGCAGGCGGCACTGCAGCGCAGGGTCGCGGATGCTGGCTACCACGTGAGTCTGCGCGGATGGCTTGGGACGCGTCTGGGGACCGGAAAAAGGTGGGGCACCTGAGAGCTGGCCTGGGAGCGCGCCAGGGTTCTGACGTGCGGGATGGAGGCTGAGCCCGGGAGGACAGAGGCTGGCAGTTACGCACTTCAGCCGAGGGCACCCCGCGGGCCGTAGGAGGAGCAGCGCCCTTGCCGGGTTGCAGGTGAGAACCCTGGTGCGGACACCACACCGTGCCGGCTCCTTATTATTTTATTTTTTTTGGTTCTGGAGATTGAACTCAGGGGCACTCGACCCCTGAGCCACATCCCCAGCCCTATTTTGTGTTTTATGTAGAGACAGGGTCTCACTGAGTTGCTTAGCGCCTCGCCGCTGCTGAGGCTGGCTTTGAACTCGCGATCCTCCTGTTTCAGCCTCCCTAAGTGCTGGGATTACAGGCTTGCATCACCGCGCCCGGCTTCCCGTCTGATTCTTTTGCTTTGATGAATGTCTCTTCCTTAAGCTTCAGTCCTATCTTATTTGAACTTTTGTGGTGCTGGGCATTGAACCCGGGACTCTGGCGTGCTAAGCAATCTTTTCATGTTGAGCTGCACCCCAGCCCAGCATCCTTTTTCAGGGTGGAAATGATGATAACCACTTCAGTGTTTTCTGTTTACATGGTACTCTTGGTCCAGAGCCAGATGCTCTGTTCTGATTTGTGTGCTTAGTGGGAATCATTTCCATTTATCTAGTGAGGAAAAGAAGGAAATGGGAGCCGGGCGCAGTGGCTCAAGCCTGTAATCCCAGCACTTAGGGAGGCTGAGGCAGGAGAATCGCGAGTTCAAAGCCAGCCTCAGCAACGGCGAGGCGCTAAGCAACTCAGTGAGACCCTGTCTCTACATAAAACACAAAATAGGGCTGGGGATGTGGCGCAGTGGTCGAGTGCCCCTGGGTTCAATCCCTAGTACCAAAAAAAAAAAAGAAGGAAATGGGGCTTCAACTGCAGGGGCCACTGCTCGGCTCTGTACCAGGCCTCTCAGGTGCCCAGCCTGGGACCCCAGCACAGGCCCAGCACAGCCCTCCCCTGGCTGGTCTAGTGCTCTAGTTTCTCCACATCCTAGGACTTATGTCCTTCTCGCTTGCTGCAGGAGGGGACCCTTGTGGAGGCTTCTGGCCTTTGCTCTGACTGACCTGTGGGCTCCATCCTAGATGCCGGCACGCTCTTCCCCTCGCCACACTCCAGGCCTCCAGCGGGCCTAGCTTCTTCTGCTCCTTCATCTTGGAGATCCTGCCAGATGGAAACAGATCTGCCCGTGTGGGAAAGTAAGTCCTGATGTGAGAAATGGAGGAGCACGGAGCGTGCAGAGAGATGAGGAAAGGCCTCTGGGCTGCCTGAGACTGAACAGATAGAGGGGAGGGGAAGCGGGGGAGAGGACCTGGGGCAGTGCAGAAATGCCAAGGGTATTCTGGTGGAACAGCATGCTTGCAAAACTGAATGGGAACATGAACCCAACCAGGCTGGTGCCCGCGCCTCTAATCCCAGCAACTCCGGAGGCTGAGGCAAAGGGATTAAAGTCCCAGGCCAGCCTTAGCAATTTAGGGAGACTCTTATCTCAAAGTAAAAACTGGAAAGGGCTGTGGATGTGGCTCTGTGGTGGAGCACTTGCCTAGATTGCACCAGGGCCTGGGTTCTGTCTCCAGCAGCACAGATCCAAAAAAGTTTGTGTACATACACACATATATGTATATACTTGCACACCCGTGACCATGTACATAATTTGCTTTTCTGAAGATACCTGCTTGGTGAGTAACACTGCCCTGGCACTGGGCAGAAAGTGGGGATCAGGGCAAGGCAACATCTCTGCTCTTGTGAAGTGTAAATTCTACACTGAGGTCCAGGCCATAAATATTCCGCTCTTTTTGTGAATTAAAGTCTGAGTATGCCTAATATAATTATTATTATTTTTTTGTACCAGGCATTGAACTCAGGCACCCAACCACTGAGCCACACCCCCAGCCCTGTTTTTTGTTTTATGTAGAGACAGGGTCTCACTGAGTTGCTTGAGGCCTCGCTTTCGCTGAGGCTGGCTTTGAACTCGCCATTCTCCTGTCTCAGCCTCCCAAAGTGCTGGGATTTCAAGCGTGAGCCACCGCACACGGCTCTATTTTGTGTTTTATGTAGAGACAGGATCTCATTGAGTTGCTTAGCGCTTCATTGTTCCTGAGGCTGGCTTTGAACTCGTGATTCTCCTGTCTCAGCCTCCCAAAGTGCTAGGATTACAGGAGTGTTCCACCGTGCATGGCTCCAAAGGATGATTTTTTAAAAAAATTTGAGTTACTGAGAATTAAACCTGCGGGCACTTTACCACTGGGGTACACCCCAGGACCTCACCTTTTTCTTTTGTTGTTGAAATAGGGTCTCCTTAAGTTGCCAGGAATGGCCTTGAACTTGCGACCCTCCTGCTGGGTACAATGGTGCATGCCTGGAGTTCCTGTGGCTTGGATGCTGGAGCAGGAGAGGCTGGAGCAGGAGAGGCTGGAGCAGGAGCGTGACAATTTAGAGGCCAGCCTGAGAGGCGCTAAGCAAGTTAGTGAGATCCTGTCCCAATATAAAAATAGAAAAGGGCTGGGGATGTGGCTCAGTGGTATAGT
>CM053414.1:50491527-50551253 GCA_028644305.1 Xerus rutilus
CTGTCTCTACATAAAACACAAAATGGGACTAAGGATGTGGCTCAGTCGTTGAATGCCCCTGAGATCAATCCCCAGTACCAAAAAAAAAAAAAAAAAAAAAAAGTTTAAGACCAGCCTTAGCAAATTAGTGAGGTCCTAAGTAACTTATTGAGACCTTGTCTCAAAAAATAAAAAGGGCTGGGGATGTGGCTCAGTGGGTTCAATCCCTGTACCACAAACAAAAGGAAACAACTCCCCAGAAAACAACAAATGTTCACCTAGAAATAGCCCAACAATTCAGGGAGAAAAGAGCCCTTCCACCACCACACTCAACTGGGGATGGAACCCAGGGTCTGATGCATGGCAAGTAAATGCTCGTACCACTGAAGTACATCTCTGTCCCTTTTTAAAAAAAATTTGAGACGGAGTCTGGCTAAGTTGCTGAGGCTGGTCTTGAAATTGTGAGCCTCCTGCCTCAGCCTCCTGACTCCCTGGGATCACAAGCCTGTAGCACTGGGCTAGTTAGAGAAAAGTATCTTGAGCTATTTTGTGACAGTTGGAGACAGTCACAGAAGCCACCAGAGCTCAAGGATAAATACCAATTAAGTTCACGAGACATAAGACCTTGGGGACCTGAGTGATGAATGTAAGGCACTCTAATTGGGCCTGGGGTTTTGCTCAGAGTGCCGGGCTTGCTTTGCATGCACCAGGACCTGAGCTCCGTCCCCAACGGAAAACATCTTGATTCTCCTCACAGGGACCAGAGTCCTCCTTACTCTACGGGGAGCATCAAGGAAAGGTTGCGACGTTTGAGTTGGAACTGGGTTTCCCTGCTTGAATCTGCTCTTGACAGGGTGTCTGTCTTGCGGTGCCGAGAAGGTGGCTCAGTGGTGCAGCTCTTGCCTAGCACGCACGTGGCCCTGGTTCCATCCCCACCTCCACAACATAAAACAACAACAACTGAGCAGCATCCCACCGCCCAGGAGACCAGACGGAGGCAGGGCCTCAGCAGCATCGCCTACCTTTAGGAGGGGCTTCCGAGCTTGACATCCTGGACCTGGGTGCGCGATTCTGCTGAGCTCCTGCAGGAAGTAGTGGCAAGGGAGGTGAGAGCCGGGCTTAAGTAGCTCGCTGGCCGCCACGCCCTCAGTCCCACCTCCGTCTTACCCATCTGCCAGTCTGATCCCTGGACCCTCTAGAGCCCCTTGTCTCTCAATACCTGCATCTGATACTGGTGTTCCACAGCTGTGGGCATCCTGGTGCACCTGTTCCAGACTGAAAATAAGGATAGCCAGCGCGCACCCGCCTGCCGAACACCCGGGCTTAGCCCCGCACACGCCCAGAACACCAGCGTCAGCCTTTCCTGGAACCGCCACCCAGCACAGCCCGCTCTCCACGTGGGAACAGCATGGCACCCCTGCGATGGGAGCTGGCCTCCCTGCCAACACTCGGCACCCCATAATTGCTAGCCGGGGCAAAGACCAAAAGTCTGAGTATGATTTCATTTTTTCATTTTTTAAAAAAAATTTTTGTTTTTATTGTTTGTTATTATTTATTTAAACTCTAAATAAAGTTTAAATACCTTTAATAAAAGTTATTTAAACTTTTATTAAAGTTTAATAAACTCTAAATAAAATTTTCATTTCCCAGAAGAAAAGAGTGGGGGGAAAAAAGACCGAGAGATGTTTGATCTCCGGGAGAGTCTCTGTACTCACTCCTAGGCCATGTTTTCCTTGAAGACCCTTCAGAGATACTCCCCTGTGGGAAGAGGGATGTATCCTGCTGCAGGTCTGACAGCTGTCCAGGACAAAGACACTCCAGTTCTCCAACCCCATCACATATCAAGTTGTGCCACCATCCTTTTTTTGTTTGTTTGTTTGGTACTGGGGATTGAACTCAGGGGCACTCACCACTGAGCCACATCCCCAGCCCTATTTTGTGTTTTATGTAGAGACAGGGTCTCCCTGAGTTGCTTAGCGCCTCGCCATTGCTGAGGCTGGCTTTGAACTTGCGATTCTCCTGTCTCAGCCTCCCTAAGTGCTGGGATTACAGGCGTGGGCCACCACGCCCAGCTTCACCATCCTTTGAAGAAGGAAGGTGAACCGAATGCCCTGTAATTCCAGGCTGAGACAGGAGGATCTCAAGTTTGATGCTGGCATCAATAATTGAAGGACACGCTCTATATAAAAGCCCCCTATTCCAGCTGGTGGACAGAATCATAACTTTTGGTACTGGAAAGCCCTGTGTTTCTCCTTTGCTAACAAAATAACAAACCTTCTTTTTCCTTTTTCTCAAAACCATGTTGTTATTTATTGGATTGGCATTGGGGACAAGGACTGAGCTTTTGGCAACCAGAAGAGAGAAGCTGGGCACAGTGGCACAAGCCTGTAATCCCAGCACTTAGGGAGGCCGAGGCAGGAGAATCGCGAGTTCAAAGCCAGCCTCAGCAATGGCGAGGCTGCTAAGCAACTCAGTGAGACCCTCTCTCTACATAAAACACAAAACAGGGCTGGGGATGTGGCTCAGTGGTCGAGGGCCCCTGAGTTCAATCCCCAGTACCAAAAAAAAGAGGGAGAGCAAGAGCAAGGCCTTGGGGGAGGGTGGAGTACCAGAAAAATACCCCAACAAGGACAAAATAGCAAAGCAAAGCAAAAGGAAAGGAGGGTGGGAGGGGAGAGACAGCGTGAGCCCGACCGATTTCTACTGGAGGTGCAATGCCTTTTCACAAGAGCAGCCTTCTGAAGTCAGGGCAGAATTTTTTGGGCACATAGACACCAGCACTCAGCGCTGAACCCTGAAACCTGCCCTTTGGCATCTCCTGGGTACTTGCCAAAATGCAGAGCCCCAACACAGGGTGACAGCTTTGCAAAGCCAGCACTTAGTGTGGCTCTTCCTTCTGCTCTCTGTGCACTTAGTGTGGCTCTTCCTTTCTCCTGCTGTAGTCTCCATCTTGCCCAGGCCTCCAGAAGCGCCATGTGGGGACAGTGGCGGGAGTTCACAGCCACCTCTCCACTGGGCTGCTGGGGGAGCCAGGGAAACAAACGGTTCTTAATTACGATGACTGTGTTCTTTCCCTTATTTATTTATTTTTCATCTATCATCTATCTATCTTTTGTCCCAGGGACTGAACCCAGGGGCATTTTACACTGAGCCCTATCCCCAGCCTTTTGTTTTTTTGACACAGGGTCTCATTATGTTGCCGAGTGGCCTTGAACTTGACATCTTCCTACCTCAGCCTCCTGAGTTGCTGGGATCACAGGCAAGCACCGCCATGAGTATGTGTTTTGTTTTTTTTTTTTGGTGCTGGGGATTGAACTCAGGGGCACTCGACCACTGAGCCACATCCCCAGCCCTATTTTGTGTTTTATGTAGAGACAGGGTCTCACTGAGTTGCTTAGCGCCTTGCCATTGCTGAGGCTGGCTTTGAACTCGCGATCCTCCTGTCTCAGCCTCCCTAAGTGCAGGGATTACAGGCATGCGCCACCGCACTGGACTCTTTTTTTTTTTGGTATTGGAGATTGAACTCAGGAGTGCTTAACTATGGAGCTACATCCTCATTCCTTATTTTTAATTTTAAGACAGGACCTCACTAAGTTGCCCAGGCTGGCCTATAACTCGAGATTCACCTGCCTCACTCTCCCAAATTGCAGGGATTACAGGTGTGGCCACCTTAGGAGGAATGTGTCAAGAGATCAGTCTCCTTGTAAGATGGGTCAAACTACTCCACTCCTTTGGCACGTTAGACATGTTTATAAATGAACTAATGACAAAACGTAAGATGCAGAATCCTAGACACTTCAGACTCAGAGTTCGAATCTGCCTTGTAGGCGGAGACCCAGGTGATTGGCATGTGCAGTAAGGATGGAGAAACCTGGGCTGTGGGTGTTGCCCAGTGGTGGGCCACCTCCCCAGCATGCAAGAGGCCCTGGGTTCGTGAAAGTCCCTAGCACTAGGTTAAAAAAAAAAAAGGAGAAATGCCACTGTGTGCAGGTGGGCCTAAAATTTGAGTTATTGGAGTCCCCTGTAGGGTCTAGTTAGATCAAGGAGGGCTGATTGCTGAGCTCCACCCATCTGTAGTTTTCCTATCCTGTAGGCCTGGGGCAGGGCCTCTGGATTTACATTCCTAACAAGTTTCCAGGGGATGAGTCCATTGGGGAAGCCTGGGATCCTGTCAGTGATAAAGTCCAAGCTCAAGCCCTCCAGGGAGCCTGCAGGTAACTTCGTATTCTTTAGTGGCTGTTATAGGTCTTAGCATTGTTCTAATATCTGCATATCCTAATTTTAATCCACTCAATAATCTCATTTTACAGATGAGGAAGGTGATTAAAAAGGGAGTTTAGCTGGGGGTAGTGGCTCATGCCTGTAATCCCAGCGATTTGGAAGGCTGAGTCAGGAGGATTGTAAATTCAAGGCCAGCCTCAACAACTTAAACTTTAAGCCGTTTAGTGAGATCTTGCCTGGAAATTAAAAACTGAACAAGCTGAGAATGTGACTCAGTGGTGACCCACTCCTGGGTTCAATCCCCAGTAGTTAAATTAAAAAAAGTTTAATTGACTTTGCCAATGTCCCAATGTACCACTAATAAGATAAGAAGGGCAAATTCCTGTGATTGGTTTTTCTGTAGTTTTTTTTTTTTTCCCTCAGTACCAGGGATTGAACTCAGGGGCACTGGACCACTGAGCCACATCCCCAGCCCTATTCTGTGTTTTATGTAGACACAGGGTCTCACTGAGTTGCTTAGCACCTTGCCCTTGCTGAGGCTGGCTGTGAACTCGCAATTCTCCTGTCTCAGCCTCCCTAAGTGCTGGGATTACAAGCGTGAGCCACCGCGCCCGGCTAGTCCCATTGGGTTTGAAGGCACATAGAAGTTGCCAGCTTTTCCTCCCATGGTCCCATTCGAGTCTCGGTTCTGCACACCCAGCTATGTCCTTGAGGCAGCGCTTAGTGGTTTCGCAGATGGGCTTCTGTATTGTCTTTCCAAGCATCTTTTGGGCAATTGCACAGCGAAATTCTTTCGTGTCTTAAGGGTTTCTGGCATGGCGAAACTCTCCTCCCCCATTTTTTTTTGTGGTGCTGAGGATGGAACCTAGGGCCTCAGGCATGCGAGGCAAGCGCTCCGCTGCTGAGCCGCAACCCACACCCCACAAACCTTTCTCTTCTACAACACCTTCCTCCATTCCGGCTAGACAGGGTGAAAATATTTCAGAGATAGTGTAAGTACACTTCTGCCTAGACTTCTGTATATGTTGTGCCTTGGGTTTTGTCTTCATGAATGCATCTCACCAATTCCACTAACAGCTCAGTTGTTAAAAAAAATAATCGAAAGGCCAGATGTGATGGCACACTCCTGCAATCCCAGCATCTAGGGAGGCTGAGGCAGGAGGATCACCATTTTAAGGCCAGTCTCAGTAATTTAGGCCCTAAGCAATTCAGGGAGACCCTGTCTCAAAACAACAACAACAAAGAAAATACACTGGCTCAGTGGTTAGGCCCCTCGGGTTCAATCTCCAGTGCCTCCCCCACAAAATAATTTCAGAAAGTAAAGCATTGAGCCGGGCGCGGTGGTTCACGCTTGTAATTCTAGCACTTTGGGAGGCTGAGATAGGAGAATCGCAAGTTCAAAGCCAGCCTCAGCAATGGCGAGGCACTAAGCAACTCAGTGAGACCCTGTCTCTACATAAAACACAAAATAGGGCTGGGGATGTGGCTCAGTGGTCGAGTGCCCCTGAGTTCAATCCCTAGTACCCCCCGCCAAAAGAAAAGAAAATGAAGCATTGTGGGTGTGGCGCAGATCTGTAATCCCAGATCCTCAGGAGGGTGAGGCAGGAGGACTGCAAGTTTAAGGCCAACCAGGGCAATTTATGAGACCTCTCATCTCAAAAACAAACCAAAAACATGGGGAACTGTGCTGCAGGCTTGTAGTCCCCGTGACCGGGGACATGGAGACAGAGGATCACCAGATTGAGGCCAGCCTCTATCTTGGCAAGACCCTATCTCAAAATGAAAGAAGGACTGGGGATGTGGCTCAGTGGTAGAGTGCCCCTGGGTTCAGTTTCCAGCACCAAAACAAAAACACCAAGACATGTTGGGGGGACCGGTCTTTCCCCTGGAGTCTGCGCAACACCCTTGCGAGGCAGTCAATGGCACAGCTTTGGAGGTGAATCAGACACAACCAGGAAAACGCTTTGCAGGACTGGCCTTGAAGCCAGGGTGTCCTCCACTGGGCCACATCTCCAGCTCTTTTATTTCTTAATTTCTTTTCTGAGACAGGGTTAGTTGCTGAGTCTAAACTTGAACTTGCGATCCTCCTGCCTCAGCCTCCCCAGCTCCTGGGGAACAGGCGTGTGCCAGCATGCTGGTGTGAGTGCTTGCTTAGTGGGCTCTATTTTGAGGGTGATGGAAATGTCTGGGAACTTCACAGGGGTGGTGGTCGCACAGCATTGCGGCTGTCCTAACAGCCACTGATCGGCTTACTTCAAAGTGGCTGACTGTAGGTTGTGTGGCCTCCACTCAGGGCTTGGGCATCGAGGGCCTGGGTGGAGTGGCCACAAATATGGAGACTGCTTTTTTGAGGCTGCTGCTTTCCATCCTGCCATAACCCCTGAGTGCACAATTTGCTTATTTCTATCTTTGGTACTTTTTTTTTTTTGGTACTGGGGATTGCACTCAGGGCCACTCGACCACTGAGCCACATCCCCAGCCCTATTCTGTGTTTTATGTAGAAACAGGGTCTCACTGAGTTGCTTAGCGCCTCGCCGTTGCTGAGGCTGGCTTTGAACTCGCGATCCTCCTGCCTCAGCCTCCCAAAGTGCTGGGATTACAGGTGTGCACCACTGCGCCTGGCTTTATTTCTATCTTTGGGTATAAATTTTTCCCTTTTCCTGGAGTTAACTTACAACCAGCAACTGTAGGTTGACCTCAGAACAGTCTAAGTACGGTAGGAGACTTTTTGGTAGGAAAATACATAAGGGCAGGAGAAAAAAAATCTCTGCTTTCCAAGTCCTTCTCCAGGGAGCTCACTCCCTTCCTGTTTGAGAGCCTGCGGTATTTTAACTACAAGTCCTCAGAGGTGCTTAACTGAGTCTGCCAAAGCACACCTCAAGGATAAGCCTGCAGCTCCAGGAGGGGAAAGAGGACACCAAGGAAGAGAATTGACAGCTTTCAGTAGGGACTGGCAAGTGGCGGTGACCTGTCTCTGGAGAGGCAAAAGATGCTTGCTGCAGGGGTGAGTCACCACATCTCGGCATGTGGGCCCAGACAGGAGGATGTAAGCATCCCTGGGAGCACAGACAGAGTTGTAAGCCGTCCCTTGTATCCTTGCATCCAGGAGGGTTAAGATGGTGCCCCAGGGAGCCCTTGTCTTTGCAGCCCCGGGGATACAGGTGCTCAGTGGAATTCTTGGGACAACCTGCAGAGGCAGTGGCCCTTGGCTATCACTGCCCACCTGGAAGGGCAGTCCAGGACGGAGGCTGGCCACCACTCCCAAAATATCAGGAAGTTATGTTACAGTGCTGCCATCACTGTATCCCCTGGAGAATCTGAAGGCTTCATGGTTGGAGTCAGCCTCCTTCTTATCAATACCTGTAGTCTGTTTCCCCAAGCCTGGCTCAGATTCCTGCTGGTGACCTCAGGGCTTGGGATAACCTTTCACATGGAATGCCTGAGGACAGAACTTTCCCTCCAAGTGTTGTGAGTGTGTTTATCTATTGCATCCCACTTGGTGGGTGGGGAATGAACCGCTCATCCCTCACCCTTAAGCTGATCCAGATGATTGTAACTGGAGCTATTAGGCTAGACCTGCTGCTGCCAGACACCAGTGGGTCTCACCCAGTAGGCATTTGGCAGTGTCTGGACACATTTTTGTTAAAATTGGAAGGCATGTGATTCTCCTGGCACCCAGTGGCTCAAAACCAGGGACATGAACATCCCGTAATGCATACCACAGTCCCCCCAGGGTCCTCAGGTTCAAATATCCCTAGTCATAAAGTTGAGAAACCCTGGCTAAGCCGGGTGCTGCGGCACACGCCTGTAATCTCAGCAGCTTGGGAGACTGAGGCAAGAGGATGGCAAGTTCAAAGCCAGCCTCAGCAATTTTTGGGGGGGGGGGTGTACCAGGGATTGAACTCAGGGGCACTCGACCACTGAGCCACATCCCCAGCCCTATTTCGTATTTTATTTAGAGACAGGGTCTCACTGAGTTGCTTAGCACCTCGCCATTACTGAGGCTGGGTTTGAACTCCGGATCCTCCTGTGTCAGCCTCCCGAGCCGCTGGGATTACAGGTGTGCCCCAGGCATCAGCAAGTTAGTGAAGCTATGAGCAATTTAGTGAGAACTTGTCTCTAAATAAAATACAAACAAAAGGGCTGGGGATGTGGCTTAGTGGTCAATCGCCAGTACAAACCAACCCACCCACCCACCCACCCTGTCTGAGAGTGCACCTCCACCAGGGTGTCCTCTGATAAGTTGTTCTATACCTGTTTTTCCTTCTTGCTGCCGGTGATGGAACCCAGGGGTGCTCTACCACTGAGGTATATCCCCAGTCCTTTTAATTTTGAGACAGGATCTGGCCAAGTGGCCTGGCAGGTCCAGAACTTGCCATCCTCCTGCTTCAGCTTCCCCCAGTCACTGGGATCCCAGGTGTGCATGGCTGCACCTGGTTTACCTCCAGCTGCAAGCACCTGGCTGCTGCTCCATCCTCCAGTCTGGGGAGCCAGAACCCACAAATAGGAAGAGAGTGAGCTAAGTGGGTCAGTCCAGTGGGAGAAATATTCCGATATAAAGGGGCTAACGATACTTCATCAAATTTGAAAGCAGTCCCTGTTCATTAGCTGGCTAGCAATCAACTCATCTGTTGAGTCTGTTAGTTGATGGAGCTCCCTTGTGTCTGGTTTCTGGGGTCCTAGGATGACCTGCCTTCCTGAGGGCTTGTCCCTGATGGCAGTTAGTGACCATGCACAAATTCATGTTTTTGGATAGTGACGAGTGGTGAGAATAATGGAAGTGTTGGGACATGTCTGGGGGCAGAGGGAACCCTGATGTATGCTACCGGAGTCCTGGCTCAGAGGCCTGACTCTGGGGGTCTCAGCAAATGAGGTCTGGCACCTGTCCCCAAAACCCAAGAGAAAAGGCCATGGGGAAAGCAGGAAGGAGCTTACACGGATATAGCCGTGCTGGGAAGGCAAAGTGCGATCCAGCACCTCGGCCCTGTCCTCAGGATGTTGACAGGACCAGTGGGTTTAAAGGGAGGAAGAGTTGGGTGGGGGGCGAGCGCTGCATACCTGAGCAGGCCTCATCCAGCCGTGGTCTGGTTGATCATTCCTGCAGCTGTGGTCCTGTGAGGTGGCTGCAGAGAAGTCTTCATCACTGGATGGGGCGATTTCCACTTGTCACTCAGGACATTCATTGGTCACAACTGTGATCCTGGAAGGGGTGATCCCCTTCCCAAGAGATGATGCTCCTGTTCCGGGGGCAGATGTGCCTGCGAGTCTCCACTGTGTAGGGCAGGGACCTGAGACTTCCAGGTACCACTCCAGGCGGTCTGGTACAGGGTGCTGCAAATGTAGCCTCAGTCCTGATGGGAACAAGTAGGTTAGGTAAGTGTAGGCCTAATAAAACTCTGGTTGCTTTTTTTTTTTTTTTTGGTCCCATGGATTGAACCAGGGGCCTTTTATCATCGAGCTGTATCTTCAGCCCTTTTAATTTTTTTTTTTTTTTTTAAATTTTAAGACAGAGTCTTGCTAAATTGCTTAGAGATTCTCCAAGTTGATGAGGCTGGTCCGGAATTTGGCAATCCTTCTGCCTCAGCCTCCCAAGTGGCTGGGATGAGGGGCGAGGGCCACCATGCCAGCTTATGGAGAGGAGAAAAGCACTCTGAATTCTTAACAGGCCTATGTGCAGAGCCAAGTGGGGACCTGAAGACAAACACGAGCTGGAGAGACGGCAGGCTTTCCTGGAGGCGCCCATGGGCCAACGGCGGGCCTAAGAAAAGAGTGGCTGCCTTTCACAGTGAACCCGAGGCCCTGTTACACGTATGCCAGGTGTCAATCCTCCCCAAATAATTGGTGCCCAAAGACACTTCAGACCCACCCTCTTCCCGTCCCCTGCTTTCTCTCAGACACGCGTCCAGGGGTCCATGCCCCAGAAAGGTCAATTCCAGGTTGGTCAGCTCGAGCTAAGGTGAAGGGCACGTCCTGCTGAGAGCATTTGGCAGGTCAGAACTCTCTCCTGCGCCCTGGGATGAGCACGTTCACAGCCCGGCTGGGCCGGTCAGCCCCTTCCTCTCTCGCAGCCTTGCTGGGACCTCTTAGAGGTGGAGGCTTCCGCTCGGTGCGGCCCTGTGGAGGGCATCTGGATTTGGTGGAGGGCAGCGGTGTGTCGGGAACGGTCTTGGGGTGCGCAGGGCAGATGGGGCTGCGCGCTGACCGCGCGGGCCGAGCTTCCAGCCGCGGCTCTGCGGACTCAGCGGGCCGCGCGTGGACTGCGCGTCCAGGCCCCGCACGGCCTCCGCAGGTCCTCAGCCCCTCTGGTTTGGGTCCGAGCTTCAGTGCATTTCATCTCGCCCAGGGTCACGCCCAGGGTCACTTATCGCCGGGCTGGCAGCCTTTTGTACTCCGCCAGGGCCGTTACTGATATTGATCGCAGGGAAACGCCAGCCCCGGAGGCCCATGCCCTGCGGGGAGCTGAGAGCGCGCTCCTCTGGCTGGGAGGCATGGTGCGTGGTCTACGGGGGTCTCAGGAGGGAGTCACCCCCGGCCCGGCGGCCCTTCCTCTTTCTCTCTTCCTGTTCCTTCCCTGTTGGTTTTCCGAATCAATTTCCAAATGAACCTCAGGAACTCAAGTCCTTGATCAGCCTCTGCCGTGGGGAACCCCAGTCGAGTGTCATTCTGATACACAGAACCCCGACGGCAGAGCAGAAGCGGGCAGAGGGCTGAGATGCTCAGTCTCCCGGGACTTACAACTGAGCGTTGGTACGGCTGCTTTCTCCGCGTCCTCCCAGCTGCTCCTATTGCTGCTGGGTTCTTTACTTTCAGTGGATCGCAGTGCAGGCCATTGAATCCAGGGCCTGGGCACACTGGGCAAGTGCTTCATCACAGCCACATCCTCAGCCCTTTTTATTTTTTAAATTTAAGACACGGTATCACTGAGTTGCTGAGGGTCTCACTAAATTGCTGAGGTTGACCTCAAATTTGCGATTCTCCTCCATCTCTGGAGTCTCCATGATTACAGCCTTGCTGGGGTTACAGGCAGGCACAGCCACACCCGGATTCTTTTTTTTTTTTTTTTTTGTGGGGGAGGGTACCGAGGATTGAACTCAGGGGCACTCGACCACTGAGCCACATCCCCAGCCCTATTTTGTGTTTTATGTAGAGACAGGGTCTCACTGAGTTGCTTAGCGCCTCGCCATTGCTGAGGCTGGCTTTGAACTCGTGATTCTCCTGTCTCAGCCTCCCAAAGTGCTGGGATTACAGGTGTGTGCCACGGGGCCGGCTGTTTGTTTTCTGAGGCAGTGTCTCACTAAGTTGCTTAGAACCTCATGAAATTGCTGAAGCTGGCTTTGAACTTGTGGTCCTCTTGACAGCCTCCCTAGTTGCTGGGATGATAGGCATGCACCACCAGGCCCAGTGTGCCTCTGAATTTTTTTTTTTTTTTTTTGGCACTGGAGAATTGAACCCAGTGGCGCTCAATCCTTGAGCCACACCTTCACATTTAGCCTTTTTATTTTTTTTACTTTTAGAGAGGGTCTGGTTAAATTGCTTAGGGTCTCACTAAATTGCTGGGGCTGGCTTTGAATTTGGCAATCCTCCTGCTTCAGCCTCCCAGATACTGGGGTTACAGGTTTGTACCATCACACCCAGCTGCCTCTGGATTCGTAAATTGCATTTAAAATCAATCTTTTGGAACTGGGTGCAATGGTACATGCCTGTAATCCCAGCAACTCAGGAGCTGAGGTGGAAGAATTGCGACTTTGAGGCCAGCCCGGTCAATTTAGCAAGATCCTGCCTCAAAAAATAAAAAGGGCTGAGGAGGTCTCTTAGTGGTAGAGCACCCTGAGTTCAATCCCCAATGCCCCCCCCCCCCAAAAAAAAAACATTCTTGTGAAAGAGATGATGATTGGTCAGGAGACCTGTTAACATGGACATAACATAAGCGCCATCTACATCCCTGGATCTGTCCCCACATCTTCCCCCAAGCTGGCCCAAGAAGGCACAGTTATGATGACTCATGTTCTCTTTGAAAATAAGAGTGGACAGGAGCCAGGGCTGGAATCCAGGATCCCATACGTCTGCATGCTGAGGCTTGGAGTGTGCCAAGGGTTGAGAACCAACGAGGAGGCCAGGTAGGTTACCAGACTGGCTGCAGGGATCTGGCCACAGCGATGCACAGCCTGGGGAAACACATCCAGGTTCCAGGCCCCTAGGACCCCTGTGCTGGGAGCCCATGGTGCATGCAGGCCAGCGCTCTACCACTGAGCCACCTCCCAGTCCCCCAATGCAAATTATCACAGTTTTAAAAAATGCAGAACCATCCTTTGCCTGACCCCACAGACAAGCCAGTTTCTGATGGCATCACTGCAAATAGGCTGTCCACGCCCGGCCCCGCCCTGCCCACCAGGCATTCCAGGGGCTGTTTGAGCCTGCGGGTCCCCAGCCCAGCTCAGTTTGAACCCACCCACTGATTCTGAAATTTATTAAAGAGCTCCAGGGCCTCCCCCAGTAGTCTGGTAAATTTCTCAGGTAACCCCTCTTCTGCAGAGGACAGGGCCTGCTGGTTCCCCAGCACACTGTCAGGTCAGCCTGGCCAGAGGGTGGAGAGATCCGCTTTCTAGAGGAGAGTGGCGGCGCTTGGGGCTGTGCGGGGAGGGTTGGGTGGTGTGCTGTTATGATGTGTATTTGGATATAAACTGGGTGTGTAGGTGCAGAAAGAGCGTGAAGACAGCTCTTTATAAGTCATCTCAGGCTTTATTCAGGAGCAGGACTACCTCTACGGGGATGGACCCACTTTCCAGTGGAAAATGAGCCACTGAACAAAGAAAGGGACTGGGTTTGTATAGGTTGTTCAGGAGGTGGTCTAGCGAGCTTTCATGGGCACTTAGGAATTTGGGGTTTTGTTTCATCAGTCAGTGAGATAGTCAGATTTAGTGCTCAGGAACTTGATTTCTCAGTCAAGGGTCTTGTGTTCTTGCAGGTTAAAGCCTGTGGAAGATTATCACTTCAACGTAGTGATATGCTCCTTCCTTTCCACATTAGCATCAGGAGGACATTTGTTGGGAGAGGTGAGAGATATCAGTGTGATTAAAGTTAGGGAAACGTTGGGGGAAGTGAAAGTAAAAGCAGGGCCTATTTTTCTTTTTCTCAGACTTTATTATCTTTTTAGTTCCTATGCCTATTAGGGTGTGGTGGCGCAATCCTATAATCCCAGCAGCCAAGGAGGCTGAGACAGGAGGATTGCGGGTTCAAAGCCAGCCTCAGCAACCGTGAGGCCCTAAGCAACTAACTTGGTGAGACCCTGTCTCCAAATAAAACACAAAATAGGGCTGAGGATGTGGCTCAGTGGTTGAGTGCCCTGAATTCAACCCCCGGTTATCCCTCCGCCCTGAAAAAAAAAAAAACATATATAAATTTGTCTTTCTGTTCGTAGTTCCTGGCTCATAACTCCCTTCACAAAGCAGGTTATAGGAACTCAAAATTTTCTTCCCCAAAGTGAGTCACAGAAACCCTAATTTCCCCTGTCCTTTCTGTTGTATAGCTAATCATAAAAAATAGCTTTTTTTTTGGTAACAGAGATTGAACTCGGGGCACTCAATCACTGAGCCACATCCCCAGCTCTATTTTGTATTTTATTTAGAGACAGGGTCTCACTGAGTTGCTTAGCGCCTCGCTTTTTGCTGAGGCTGGCTTTGAACTTGCAATCCTGTCTCAACCTCCTGAGCTGCTGGGATTACAGGCATGCATCAGCATGCCTGGCAAAAATTAGCTTTTCTGATAGTAGGTTTCCTTTTAAAGGGGTCCTGGGCTGGCATGGTGGCGCATGCCTGTGATCTCAGTGACTCAGGAGACTGATCTGGGAGGATCTCAAGTTCAAAGTCAGCCTCCACAGTTTATTGAGAACCTGTCTCCAAATAAAATATGTAAAAGGCTGGAGGTGTGGCTCAGTGGTATGGTGCCTTTGGGTTCAACCACCAGTATCCAAAAAAGAAAAACAAAAACATAAAAGATTCCACAGGAAGGACACTGCCCAGGGAGGCCTAGAGGGTCTGCCCTGGGCTCCCCCTCATTGTCAGCATTAGATGTCACCTTTCTGCCCAATCTTTTGACATGGTCCTCTATGCCTGTGCAGTAAAGTCTCCACAGAACCCCAACAGGACAGGGTTCGGAGCTCAGGACACAGAATGCATGGAGCCCCCCTAGGAGGGTAGACAGCCCGGCTCAATGGGCGGGTGCTTCTGAGCTCACCCTTGCTGACCCTGCCCATGTGTCTCTTCGTTTAGCTGCTTTTTTATCTCCTTCAAAATATCCTTTATAACAAACGCATGAATGTAGGCATAGGGTCCCCAGAGTTCTGTGAGCTGCTCTGAAAATGAATTGCACTGGGGAGGGGTCAAGGCAGCGCCTGATTGTAACTGCTGGGGTGCAAGGTAAGAGGCCAGGACTTGTGAGCGGGTCCCACGTGGGGCAGCCCTGGGGACTAAGCCTTCCACCTGGGGGTCTGATGCCGACTCCAGGTAGGTGCGCAGGACTGGGTGGGGTCACCTCTTCACCAGCTGGTGAGGAGAAACCCCCATACATTTTGGGCTCATGGGAGTGACCTGTGTTGTGAGAGTGCTGTGGTTCCCCTCAGCATGTCCTCAGGCGAGGACGGTTGGCTCTGAGCCCTGTGTCCTAGCTTGTGGTGGCATTGCATGTAACCTAGAGCTGTTCACAGCACAGAAGAGGAGCCCCAGCTCCGAATTCCAGTTCTACTGCACTCAGCAAGCAATGAAACAGAGTGACCCAGGCTCCAGGGTCCTTTGCTTGGAAACGTGTGGGGTGTGAGTTGTCACCAAGCCCCACACATGGAGGGAGGGTAATGATCACCTCCATGCCTGTGGACAGGCAGTGTGTGCCACGCAGGCAGCCGAGAAGTGGGGGAGCTTCCCACACAAGTCGGCTCCCTCCTGCAGGGCGCTTGCCCACGGGCTCCCGTGGTGGCGGGGTTGCTAATCACCAGGCGCTGTACTGCGAGCGGAGCCGCTATTGGTCTCATCAAGTGACACCTGCAGAACTTTGAAAGGCGTACAGGTTCTGACGTAGCCCGAAGACCCCACAGTTTGGAACTGGAGGGCTTTCACCACCTGCTCCTGGAAACGCCTTGCTCCAAGGAGAGTCTTAGGTCCGACTCCCTGGTGTGGGGTGAGCGGTCTTTTTTTTGGTACCCAGGATTGAACTCAGGGCACTCGACCACTGAGCCACATCCCCAGCCCTATTCTGTGTTTTATGTAGAGACAGGGTCTCACTGAGTTGCTTAGTGCCTCGCCCTTGCTGAGGCTGGCTTTGAACTCGCGATTCTCCTGTCTCAGCCTCCCTAAGTGCTGGGATTACAGGCGTGAGCCACCGCACGGAGTGGGGGTGAGCGTTCTTGACACCTTCTCTGTCTTGTGTTTTGCAGGGATCTTAGCGTCGTCTGAGACCCCGCCAGAATGCTGAGGAAGGATGTTCGCAGGTTTGGTTCCAAGCTGGTGCGCAGGCGGCCGCTGGTGCAGGGCGAGGGGTCTCAGGGTTGCTTTGGCTGCTGTATGAACACCCTGGATCTTGTGGCCTTGGGGGTGGGTAGCACCCTGGGAGCAGGCATGTATGTCCTGGCTGGGGAAGTGGCCAGAGAAAAAGCTGGACCAGCCATCGTGATGTGCTTCCTGGTGGCCGCCCTGTCTCCTGTGCTGTCGGGGCTCTGCTATGTGGAGTTTGGGGCCAGGGTACTGTGTTCCGGTTCTGCCTGTCTCTACAGCTACGTCACCGGAGGCCAGCTGCTGGCTTTCATCACAGGCTGGAATCTCATACTCTCCTAAGTCATTGGTGAGATGACAGGGCAGTGAGGAGGGTAGGGAGAACAGGCACTTAGGGGATGGGTTAGGGGGCGGAGTGGCTGCTACCTTCACCCATGGCACTGTTGTTCACTGATGGTCACGGGGAGGGAGACCCCAGATGTCATCCATCTCAGTTGTCCTGCTTTTTTAAGTAATGGAACTAAGAAGTAGAAGTGCTGGGCACCTTGGTGCAGGCCTCTAATCCTAGCGGCTTGGAAGGCGAGGCAGAGGACTGTAACTTCAAGGCCAGCCTCTGCAACTTGGTGAGGCCCTAAGCCACTCCTCGAGACCTTGTCTCAAAATAAAAAATAAAAAGGGCTTGGGATGTGGCTCAGTGGTTAAACACCCCTGGGTTCAACCCCCAGTGACGACGACAACAAGAAAGCGGAACTGCTGCCCGGAACGGGGGCTTCCTGTAGACGAGGGTGAAGATGAGAGGGACACGTCTCCCACGAGGCTCGTCCCTCGTCATCATGAAGTCTCTCCTCAGCTGTCCTGTTGGGAGACTTGCCCAGACTGTTTATTTGTTGGGCAGGGCTGGAGAGGGTCACTAGGCACACGCTCGGCCATCTGAAAAGAGTTGGAACCCTCAACCTGCAAGCCCTCCCCACGGACACCCTGTTTCCTTCTCCCTTTCTCTCTTCCTTCTTGCCTCCTTCCCTTCCTTTCTTTCACAGCACTGGGGACTGAACCTAGGGCCTTAAACATCTTGGACAAGCACCCTACCATTAAACCCGGCCCTTTTTAAATTTATTGTCATTATTTATTTATTTATTTTGGTACCAGGGATTGAACTTGGGGGCACTCGACCACTGAGCCACCTTCCCAGCCCTATTTTGTGTTTTATGTAGAGACAGGGTCTCATTGAGTTGCTTAGTGCCTTGCTTTTTGCTGAGGCTGGCTTTGAACTCACGATCCTCCTGTCTCAGCCTCCCTAAGTGCTGGGATTACAGGTGTGAGCCACTGCGCCCGGCTCTTTTTTATTTAGAGGTAGTTTTGCTAAGTTGCCCAAGTTGGCCTCGATCTCCTGCCTCAGCTGGGATCATAGGTGTGTGCACCTGTGCGCCCAGTGGTCTCTTTTTATTATGAATATGTTCAATGGCACATCATGGGGGTCACATTCTGGAAATGAATGTTCTTCTTCCCGCCAACGCAGGAGCTGCCAGTGTGGCCCAGGCCTGGAGTGCCGCCTCTGACGGTCTGACTGGGAACTACATCTCCCAGGCCCTGCAGGGCAGTGTCTCTCTGCTCGCGCCTGGTGTCCTGGCCAAGTATCCCCACGTCTTTGTGCTGGGGCTGGTGCTGCTGCTCACTGGTGAGGCAGGGTCCGGGATGAGATGGGCAGGGGCCTAGGGCAGGCAGGGGTGGAGGGCAGTGGAGATGTGAGAGGAGGCATAGGAGCCAGACAGAGGCGGGTGCTCCACCGCCTGGCTCTGGGAGGCACCAGGTCGCTGTGGGGCAGTCCTGTGCAGGCAGGCTGAGCAGCGCCTGGCTTCCACCACCAGGGGTCAGTAGCACCTCCCAACGGTGACAAGCACATGTCTCCAGACACTGCCACTTGTCTCTGGGGGTAGAAGACAGTGCCAAGCTCAGAACCACCGACTTTGTTTTTTCTTTGGTACTGAGACCAAAGTTTGCTTAAAAAAATTGTTTTGTTGTTGCTGGGAATTGAACCCCGGGCTTCCTGCATACTATGAGCTCTTCCACTGAGTTATGTTCTCAGCCCTTGTTTTTAAATTTTGAATTATTTCAACAAAAAAATATTTTTTTTTGGTACTGGAGATTGAACTCAGGGGCACTCGACCACTGAGCCACATCCCCAGCCCCATTTTGTGTTTTATGTAGAGACAGGGTCTCACTGAGTTGCTTAGCGCCTCGCCTTTGCTGAGGCTGGCTTTGAACTCGCGATCCTCCTGTCTCAGCCTCCCTAAGTGCTGGGATTACAGGCTTGCGCCACTGTGCTCAGCTAACAAAAATTTAAAGAAATTTGAAATTAGTTTTTAAAACTTGAAAAGTTTTTAAAAAATGAGGTGAAATTCACATAAGCAAATTAACCATTTTATTCTTTTTTCTTTTGTGGTGCTGGGGATGGATCCCGGGGCATCGTGCATGCTGGGTAAATGCTTTACCACTGAGCTAAAGCCCCAGCAAAATTGATTTTGTTTTGGATACTGGGGATTAAACACTGGGGTGCTCTATCACTGAGCTATGTCCCCATTCCTTTGCATTTTTAATTTGAGGCAGTGCCTCACTAAGTTGTCCAGGCTGGCCTCAAACTTGGGATCCTCCTGCCTCAGCCTCTGCAGTCACTGGGATTATAGAAAAATGTCACTGTGCCTGGCCAGTTTAAAATGAAGCATGCATGTACATGTTTATGGGGTACCCTGCGGCATTATTACAGTGAGATAATACATGTAGAAACTGTGTATGATCAGATTAGGGTAAGGGGCACACCCATCACCTCAGATGTTTATCATTTCTTTGTGTTGGGAAGACCCAGACTCTTCTCCTAGCCCAGTGAGGTGGCTGCAGGCCTGTAATCCCAGAGACTCTGGAGGCTGAGGCAGGAGGACCACGAGTTTGAGGCTAGCCTGGGGAACTTAAAGAGGCCTTATCTCAAAAAACAAACAAGCAGGGCTGGGGTTGTGGCTCAGTGGTAGAGCACTTGCCTAGCATGTGTGAGGCCCTGGGTTCGATTCTCAGCACCACATATAAATAAATGAATAAAATAAAAGTCCACCAACAACTAAAAAAATATTTAAAACAAACAAACAAACAAACAAACAAACAAGCAGAATTGGGGATGTAGCTAGGTAGTAAGGCACCCCTGGGCTCAATCCCCAGTACCAGCGAATAAATGGATCCTCTTTCCTAGTAATTCTGACATACAGTTGGTTGTAAACCCGGTTCCCCGCTGGGCCACGGAACAGCAGGCGCCATTCCTCCCACTCCACTGCGCAGTGTGGGCCACCCCACCTCTGCCCTTTGGGCCCCTCTTCTCTGGATTCTCCTGTTGCTCCTCCCCACAGGACTCCTGGCCCTGGGGGTCCAGAGCGGGCCGGCAGGCTGTTCACAGGTGAGCCTTCTGGTGCTGAGCTTCGTTTCCTCTCGGGCTTCATCAAGGGACATCTGCACAACGGGCAGCTCACGGAGGAGGACTACAGACTGGCGTCCAGCGGCACCGGCAGGTCAGCCGCTGGGCGGGGACGGGCGCGCGCCGGACCGCGCACTGACAGCGTGCGCGAGAGGGCCGCACCTCTCCAGGGTCCCGCCTTCCTCCCCGCCGCAGCTTGGGCCCCCTGGGCGCCGGAGGGTTCATGCCTTTCTCATGCCTTTCGGCCTGGATGGGATTCTCCCCGGAACGGCCACCTGCTTCTTTGCATTTATTGGTTTCAACAGCATCGCCACTACAGGTACCACTACAGGTACCGTGGCCGTTCTGCCCGAGGCCAATGGGACCTGGGTCGGGCTGCCCTTGGGCTTAGAGATGGTGGAACCCGCCTGCCTTGGGGGGCCTGCGGTGCCTCGCCTCGGTGTGTGTCCCCTGCAGGGGAGGAGGCCCACCACCCTCAGCGCTCCATCCCCCTGGGCATCCTGACCTCGCTCTTCATCTGCTTCGTGATGTACTTTGGGATCTCCTCCACGCTCACCCTCATGAGGCCCTACTACCAGATCCATGCCCAGAACCCCTTGCCCGAGGCCTTTGTGCAGGTGGGCTGGGCCCCTGCCCAGTACGTGGTGGCTGTGGGCACCCTCTGCGCCCTTTCCTCCAGGTGGGTGCCAAGAGCCTTTGCCATCTGCTGTGCCGTTCTCAGGGGTCCCTGCCCTCGGGATTGAGACGGGAGGGAGGGACCTGCGGCCCCACACAGGCCAAGGCAGGGAAGCCCCACAGCTGGGCCCTCCCCTCCTCCAGCCTCCTCGGGGCCATGTTCCTTGTGCCTCGGGTGATCTACGCCACGGCAGAGGATGGGCTGCTCTTCCGGAGACTGGCCCAGGTCCACACCAGAACACACATGCCCGTCCTGGCCACCGTCATTTCTGGAATCATCACAGGTGAAGGACACAGCCCATGTCTTCCCCAGGGACTTCCTGAACTTGGATGTTTCCACCAGCTGATTTTACCTCGTCCCCCTGCCCGCCCCACCCTTGTGGGGTCTTAATTCTAGCATCCATGACCACCTTCCAATCCAGGTACCAGCCAGAAGAGAACTCAATTTCTGATGAGAATGAGAAAACAGAGGGGGACATGCTTGTGGTGAATCCTGGACATGAGGCAGCTCGGAGGAGCCTGTGTGTCCGCTCCAGTGCTACCCCCACTCTGAAATCTGGCCAGCTGGTCACTGGATGCGCCTCCTTGCTTGGTGAGCTGCAGGATTGCTCCTGAAGCTTAGGGTCGGGCTGGGTTTGTGGGGATGTGGACAAGGGCCTGCTGTACTCAGCTCTGGAGCTGGACCCGTCTTCCCCAACATCCCTTTCAGTCGCCCTGCTGACCATCCTGTGCCTGATCCTGGCCCAGTGGCCCCAGTGCCTGCTTTCTGGAGACCCTGCTTGTGTGACAGTGGCTGTGCTGCTGCTGCTTCTCATTGTTGGGGTGGCACTGGTCATCTGGACACAGCCCCAGAATGCCACCTCTCTTCACTCCAAGGTAGGTGACCTGCTGTCCCCAGACTACCCACCCTGGAGGACACACTTGGCTGCCCAGGTCTGAACACCAGGGAGAACACGGAGGGGGCAGGTTGTAGAGACCAGTGGACACCCCTGCCCCAGCCCCCAGCATTCAGTGCGAATCCGTTCCCATCCCATCTCCTCTGGAGCGCCCCAAGGGTCCCGGCGTTAGTGCACAGTGTGAGCAGGGCTGGGCCCTCCCAGCTGGGGACGGGAGCTCTGATGGCTGGTGTGCTTTGGGGGGCACGTCTTGGCCCACAGGTCCCTGTGCTGCCCGTTGTCCCCCTGGTCAGCATTGCTGTGAATGTCTACCTGATGAGGCAGATGGGTGCTGGGACCTGGGCGAGGTTTGGGGTCTGGATGGCGATTGGTGAGTCGTCTTCTGGGGGAAGAGGGCTCCACAGTTCTCTCTTCCCTTGGACCAGTCTCCAGCCTGATGCAGAAACCCCTTGTGGCTAAAGCAGTGACTGCCTCCCACCTGGCTGTCCTGTGGGGGGATAGGGGCAGGGACTGCCTCCCTCATGGCTGTCCCATTTCCCCACTAGGATTTGCTGACTATTTTGGATATGGGATCTGGCACAGCTTGGAGAAGGAGCAACAGCCACCAACTGCAAGCTCCCCAGCTCTCCCTGAAAACACCCCTAATGCTGGGTGAGTTTGAGTAAGAGAACAGAAGCTCCAGGCCCCTGCAGGTGCCTCCTAGGCCAGGACGGCCTGACTTGCTGACTGTGAAGGTCGGTTGTGTTCAGAGCCCTCCATCGCCCATGAGCAGAATGCCTTGAAGTTCTTTTTTTTGTTTTTTGGTACTGGGTATCGAACTCAGGGGCACTCGACCACTGAGCCACATCCCCAGCCCTATTTCTTTGTGTTTTATGTAGAGACAGGGTCTCACTGAGTTGCTTAGCACCTCGCCGTTGCTGAGGCTGGCCTTGAACTCGCAATTCTCCTGTCTCAGCCTCCCTAAGTGCTGGGAGTACAGGCTTGAGCCACCATGCCCGGCTTGCCTTGAAGTTCTTTAGTTCATTTCTTTAATGGACAAGAATTGTACATGTATGGCACACATGTTTTGACACATATAGACCGAATGCCTAAACCAAGCCCTGAATATGTTCATTCCCTCAGGTACTTGTTTTCTTGTGGTGAAAACTCTGGGGATTGAATCCAGGGGTGCTTTATTATTGAGCTATGTCCCCAACACTTTTCACTATTTTTTTTTTTTTTGAGGGGTACTGAGGATTGAACTCAGGGGCACTCGACCACTGAGCCACATCCCCAGCCCTGTTTTGTGTTTTATGTAGAGACAGGGTCTCACTGAGTTGCTTAGAGCCTTGCCATTGCTGAGGCTGGCTTTGAACTCGCGATCCTCCTGTCTCAGCCTCCCTAAGTGCTGGGATTACAGGCTTGAGCCACCGCACCCGGCTCCTTTTCACTATTTTTTTATTTTGAGACCAAGTCTTACTACGTTGCTGAGGGCCTCACTAAATTGCTGAGGATGACCTCACACTGTGATCCTCCTGCCTCAGCCTCCCTAGTGGCAGGGTATGGCTGGACGTGTGCTGCCACTGGGCCCGGCTTGTGAAAACATTGCAAGTCCCCTTAGCAGTCTTTGCGTTTGTAGTACATGGCTACTTGTGAGAATGCGGATGAGCTTGTAGGACGTTGTGCTGAGTGAAGTAAACCAGGCACAGGGAGACAAGTACCACATCCCAATGAGGGACCCACGGGAGCTGCACTCAGAACAGGGAAGGGCCGGAGGCCCAGCATGCAGAGGCCCGGGCCGCCCGGCACTGGGGTGGGAGGCGGCAGAGGAGAGGTGTGCTCATGGGCTGGGTTCCAGGTGCCGCAGGAGTAGTCCTGCAGAGCCGCCCATGGACGGCGAGGTGGGCGGGTGCCTCTTGGGCACACGTGTTCGCCAGCCCTTTCTCAGGCTCTCCTGGAGCCGTCCACCATGGCCTGGAACGTGCGATCTCACTGCCTCGCCCCCTGAGTCGCCGGGCTGGACTTCAGGAGTGCACCAGGGCACCTGCTCCACACTGTCACCCACCCAGGTGGTGCCCAGACGGCCTTTCTGCTCAGGATCCTCACATCCTGCTCCTGCTCCACTGGGGAGTCCTCCCCTCCTCCCCTCACCCCCATCCACTCCTGTGTATGTAGAGCTGGCAGGAGGGGCAGTACCCACTCCTCCATGTAGCTCCGGGTGGCAAAGCGGGGCCCCGGGGTCCCTTCTGCTGATTCTGGCGAGTCCACAGAGGGGGGACTGTGAAGGACAGCTCCTAGAGGCTGCCAGGTGTGCAGCGTGGTGCAGGGCGGGCCCTGCCTTGAGGCTTGGGTCTGCCACCCTCCCGAACATGCCCCCGGAGGACTCAATCTGTCACCATCCAAACACTCAACACTAAGTAGCTCTAGCTGAAATGCAGCCCCAACTGAGAAAAATCAAACCCAAGCCGTGCTTCAACCTCGTTCTGGGGCCTTTGCCTACCTCCACAGGACACCCTGGGCCTGGTGCCACTGCCTGCCCTGTGCTGAAGGGCTTCCCGCCGGCTGTGGCAGCTCCCCTGAACCTCCCAGCCCCCCTCACAGCTTCTGACCAGTCCTCCCTCATCAGCCTCCCAGACCTGGCCTTGGGCTCTGGTCTTGGTTCCCATGGTCCTGGCCTTCCCCTTTCTGAAGCCAGCGCCCTGGGCACCAGCCCTCCTGGTCCTAGCTCCTGCTGTGGGTGCTTGGCTTTCCCCAGAGGTGATCCTATGTCCCTCTAGGAGCTTCAGGAGGCTCGGGTCCCTCCTGAGTGGATTGCTCCCTCAGGTCCCCCCGGAGAGCTGGCCAGGCTCCTTCCCCAGGATGGCCACTCGCCTGCCTCCCCTGCAATGCTATGGACAGCTCCAATGTGGTTTTCAAAATTTCTTTATTAGTATTTTTTGACAGATAATTGAACCACACTTTTTACTGTTGACGTCACATCTACAGAGCACGACGGGCTGTCTGCACACGTGCACAACGTGGGATGGCTGCATCCGGGTCTGTCTCCTCACTCGTCTGCATCCGGGTCTGTCTCCTCACTCGTCTGCATCCGGGTCTGTCTCCTCACTCGTCTGAGGTGAACATGTGCAGTGCACTCCCAGCTGCCGCGATCTTGACCCGGGCCATTGGGTGCCCCCACTGTCCTCACTGTGCCCCTGGACACCATGATGCTGAGCATGTTTCCATTTGGTTGGCCATCTGCTGAACCTTCTTTGGTGACGTGCCTACCCTTCCCCCCGAGCTGGCTTGTTGGAACGTGAGGGATTCTTCACATTTTCCCATGAGTCCTTCCTTAGGTGCATGCAGAGCGAACACCTGCCTCCAACCTGCTGCTCGCCCTTTTCTCTATCTTGAGGCCTCGGTTCCCAGGCCTTGCACTTCTGAGGAAGTCTAACTTGACCTTTTATGTCCATGCCTTCTGTGCACTGACATGACAGTCCAGCCCAAGATGTGACAGTCATCTTCTGTGTTTTCTGAAACCTAGATGTTCAAGGATCTGTTCTAAACTCACTGCACTCCAGGGGGTCTTGATAACTTACTAGGAACGTTCATGGTGATGGTCACAAGAACAACAGGTGACATAGACTGATCTGAAAACAATACCCCAGATATATCTTCAGAGAGTTTACATGTACCAAACATTTAATTTCCACAATAGCAGTTTTAGGTAGGTGTGATTATTCCTATGTACAAAAAAATGCACATAACACATTCTACAAATATAGACGGTCCCGATTTACAGATATTTCAACTTTCATCTTTTTCAACATAGTGTGCAAGAAGTGTACCCAATACAGCCAATGATTTTTCAACTTCTTGAAGGTGCGAAAGCGTACCCAATAGAGCCACTGATTTTAGAACTTCACGATGGCGGAAAGCGTACCCAGTAGAGCCACTGAATTTAGAACTTCACTATGGCGGAAAGCTACCCAGTAGAGCCACTGAATTTAGAACTTCACGATGGCGGAAAGCTACCCAGTAGAGCCACTGATTTTAGAACTTCACGATGGCGGAAAGCTACCCAGTAGAGCCACTGATTTTAGAACTTCACGATGGCGGAAAGCTACCCAATATAATCACTGATTTAGAGCTTCCTAATGGTGGAAAGTGTGCCCAATAGAACCACTGATTTTCACTTTCCGTATAACATTTAGCATGTTAGTGAGTCATTCAACACTAGTATTGAATGCCTTTTGTGTTAGATGATTTTGTTCAACTTAGGCTAATGGGAGTGTTCTGTGCACGTTTCAGGTAGGCTGGGCTAACCTACGATGTTTGGTCAGTCAGGTGTATTAAATCCAGCTGTGAACATCTTTTCAAGTAGGGTGGGTTTGTTGGGCCATGACCCTACTGTGTTCCAGGGAGCATCTGTAATGCACAGGCGATAAGCACTGTGCCGTCTCAGGGGGGTTAGAGGTGAATGTGATGACTGGCAGGGGACAGGTCAAGGCTAATGGTCTGTCCACATTACATCAGCAGAGTTTTCCCTAGAATCAACCTCAAATGTAAAAAAGATGGAATGGTATTGGCAGGCTCTGTGCATTTGCTCAGCCAATCTGTCCAGTAAAGATGGCTGAGCAAGTTGTACTCATTAAGAAAAGTGAGAGCCGGGCGCGGTGGCACAAGCCTGTAATCCCAGCACTCAGGGAGGCTGAGACAGGAGAATCGCGAGTTCAAAGCCAGCCTCAGCAACGGCGAGGTGCTAAGCAACTCAGTGAGACCCTGTCTCTACATAAAACACAAAATAGGGCTGGGGATGTGGCTCAGTGGTCGAGTGCCCCTGAGTTCAATCCTCAGTACCAAAAAAAAAAAACAAAAAAAAAGAAAAGTGAGTTCTCCCACTCTCCCAATGTGCCTCTAGTATGACTTCTGTAATTCTATAATTAGAAGAATGACCAGTGAAGGCTTTCTCATGTTAAATTAAATCATGGGTTTCCCTTGTGTTGAGGAAGGAATGAATGTAGGATGGAGGCCGTGGTGTGCTGTCTGTATTTGGAAGGTTCTCAGCTGTTATGGGTCTTCTGATGTTCTCTAAGATGGTTTGCATGGTTATATACCTTTCCACATTCCTTACATGCATATGATTTTGCCATATGCGTTTTCTGGTGCTGTGTAAGCTGATGGCCGTGACTAAAGGCCTTCCCACACTCCTTACACTCGTAGGGTTTCTCTCCTGTATGGATTCGCTCATGTTTAACAAGGCTTGACCCATAAATAAAGGCCTTCCCACACTCCTTACATTTATAAGGCGTCTCACCGGTGTGAATCCTCTCGTGCTGAGTAAGGTGGTAGCCACAGTTAAAGGCCTTCCCGCATTCTGTGCATTTATATGGCTTCTCACCTGTATGGATTCTCTCATGCTTCACAAGACTCGATCCCCAGCGGAAGGCCTTCCCGCACTCTTTACACTCGTGAGGCTTCTCACCAGTGTGGATCTTCTGGTGCTGAGTGAGGTAATTGACCCGAGTGAAGGCCTTCCCGCACTCTTGGCATTCATAGGGCTTCTCGCCTGTGTGGATTCTCTTGTGCTGGATGAGGCTGGACCCACAGATGAAGGCCTTCCCGCAGTCCTTGCACTCGTAGGGCTTCTCGCCGCTGTGGATCCTCTTGTGCTGGATGAGCTTGTACAGACGGCTGAAGGTCTTCCCGCAGTCCTTGCACTCGTAGTCCTTCTCCCCGGTGTGGAACCGCTGGTGCTGAGTGAGCTCGTCGCCGCGTCTGAAGGCCTTCCCGCAGTCCTTGCACTTGTAGGGCTTCTCCCCAGTGTGGATTCTCTTGTGGATGACGAGGCTGGAGCCCCAGCGGAAGGCCTTCCCGCAGTCTTTACACTCGTAGGGCTTCTCCCCAGTGTGGATCTTCTGGTGCTGAGTCAGCTGGTTACCCCAGCGGAAGGCCTTCTTACACTCCTTACATTCGTAGGGCTTCTCGCCAGTGTGGATTTTCTGGTGCTGACTGAGCTGGTAGCCGCGACTAAAGGCCTTCCCACACTCCTTACACTCGTAGGAGCTCTCTTTACTGTGCGGTCTTGCGTGTGCTCTGGGAGGTGTGCGCTCTCTACTGGCAGGCGCCTTTCTCGAGTTGACTTTCACTTGACTGCGATTTCTCTCTCGAGAGCCCTGGGTTACCTGAGGCTCACCCTCACGCATCCTGCTGGGGTGATGGGACTTACTTTGGCTACCTGAATACCTTCTGTGAAGATTCATTTTGTAAATATTCTTTTGTATAGCTAAACTCGATTCCAAATCTGAAAGAAAAACAACATATTTTCCTTTATAGGAAAACAAAAACAAACCTAACTCCAGGCCAAAAGCCTCAATAGAACAAATAAGGATCACTCAGGGCTCTTGTTCAAGTGCAGATTCTGGTCCTGCACCACAGCAGTCAGTGGGGAAGCTCCGAGTCACTGCTGCTAACTGCGACTAGGAAGGGCTACCGCTGCCATGCCTGTCACTGCCTGTCCGTGACACATTTCAGTAGAAGAAATTAGAGGGAAAAATCTCAAAGTGAAGATGAACACGAATACTCTGTGGATGATGTGATGGCATTCCTAGAAAATCCAAGAAATCAAAGCCGGAACTACTGCGAAAAATACAAACATGTGGTTGGACAGCTGTGTGTTTGTACTCAGCCACAAAAAAGAATAAACTTCTAACATTTGGGCAATATGGACAGACCTGGAGGACATCATTTTAAGTGAGAGAAGCCAGGAACAAAAAAAATAAATGTCACACATTCTCTCTCACGTGGAAGCTAAAGGAGGTGATTTCAGAACAGAGGGTAGAACAGTGGGTATCAGAGGCAGGGGAGGGTGGAGCAGAGGGAGGCAGGGTGAGGCTGGGGAATGAGCACGTGATTGCCGTTGCATGGGAGGAGTGAGTTCCAGTGCTCCACACCACTGCAGGGGAACTAGAGTCAACAGGAGTTTATTGTATACACTCAGTGGACACAGAACAGAGGCAGAGGAGTTAAATGCTTCGGCCACAGACAAAGGATAAATGAGGTGATGGATATACGAATTCTCTTGATCTGATCATTACACATTGCGTACATTTATCAAAATATCACCCTGGAGGCAGGTGTGGTGGTGCATGCCTATAATCCCAGTGACTCAGAAGGCTGAGGCAGGAGGACTGTGAGTTCAAAGCCAGCCTCAGCAACTTAGCGAGGCCCTAAGCAACTCAGTGAGACCCTGTCTCTAAATAAAATATAAAAAAGGGCTGGGGATGTGGCTCAGTAGTTAAGTGCTCCTGGGTTTAATCCCCAGTAAGCCCCCCACCCCCGCAAAAATAATCTTGGGTCTGTGGTGGATCCTCAAAGTACCAAAGACCATAAAGAGCAATTAACAGGGTATCATAAGATAAAGCTTGATTTATTTGAAGATGACCATGGAATAAGTACCCAGGACTCCAGTTCATCCCTTGGTCACTAAGGAGGAAAGGTGGTTACAGGGAGGGCCAGACGAAGGCGGGAAGATGAAGGTATGCCCTGCCCTCTTCCACGCTGAGACCTCAGATCACTCCCTGGGAGCAGGAAGCAGCCGTTTAACTAGTCCACTGAAAGGCGTTCCTGTAAATCAGCAGAGAGCAGACAGCCCAGGCAGCAGAGTCGAAGACACGGAGGACAACTTACTCAGTGAGACCAAGTTACTGTAGTTCTCCAACATGACGTCCCAGTACAGGTCCCTCTGGGCAGAGGTCAGACAGGCCCACTCCTCCTGAGAGAAGTCTACGGCCACATCTGAAAACGTCACCGAACCCTGCAAACAGGATGAGAGACACAAAGGGCTTCAGGCTGAGAAGGGGCAGTGACGTCCCTGGGGTGGCGCGAGTACATTGGGTCTCACGAAGGCTGGGGTACCAGTGCCTGGGTGCAGGACCCCACGTGCCCCCCAGCCATGCTGAGGCAGAGAAGGCAACCCATACCCTGTGGGATTCTTGAAGGTTTGCACCTGCCAGGTGGACGAGGCAATCCCAGCTCTCTCGCTGGCAGCAGAGTCTGCCAGTCCTCATAGATACCCAGCCACAGTCTCCTTTTTTTTTGAATACTTTTAGTTGCAGATACACAATACCTTTATTTTTATGTGATACTGAGGATGGAACCCAGTGCCTCACATGTGCTAGGCAAGGGCTCTACCATAGAGCTACAACCCCACCCCTCCTTTTTTTTTTTTTTTAAAAAAAAAGGAAAACTAAAATCCTGAGATTTTTGCCTGTAATATCAGATCTTTTATTTTAGAAGTCAGGGTTTGGCATGGTTGAATGTTTTTAAGCCTCAAATTCACCATCACGACAGACCATAGTTTAAACAGTGTTCCTTTGTAACAACAAAAGCTAATTCAGGTGCGCTTGGTGAATGCCTGTAATGCCAGCTATTTGGGAAGCTCAGGCAGGAGAATTGTAAGTTCAAGGCCAACCTTACCAACAGCAAGACCCTGTCTCAAAAATAGGGCTGGGGGTGAAGTTCAGAGGCAGAGCGCTCTGGGCTCACTTGCCAGTGCTGGGGTAGGAGATGGGCAGAGAACATGGTTTCTGTCTACAAGTCCTCCTCGCAGCCCATCGGATAATACCCAACTGTGAAAGCCTCCCAGAGCTGGCATCAAGACCACACGCCAAGACAGACCAGCGGCTCTGAAAGTTCCCTCTTATGCACCTAGAAAACAAGATCAGCCGAGAATCCACCTCCTTTTGAAGTCAAGTGGGACCAACATGCTCGAGGCAGCGAGCCATAGACAGGACTGAGGTCCCTCCAGGGCTTTGTTCCTGCATTAACAACAGTCTTCGGGAGGAAACCCAGGTGTTTAGGAGATCAAGTGACTGTTCAGTGATTCAGGGAGCAGCCAGCGGCAGACTCCAGCCCTCATGGGCTCACTGTTCCCCGGGACAGGCAGCATAGGGAGCAGGGAATTGGGAGGAGCCTGCTGAGGTAATCCACGACTCCATCAGCCTGACTGCCACATTTCAAGAACGGAAGAAATGCACACTTACGCGGGCCATGGTGTGAGAGCTCTGGGCTTGACTGGTCATCTTGGGATTTCTTCCACCAAAGACACAGAATCTGGGAGGTCAGAGCTAGGAATGAAAAAGGATACATTAAAACCAGCTGCAGCGTGGGTTCCCAGATGACCTAATGTGACCTGGCTCCTCTGCCCTTTCTTCCCAGCACACACATGAACATCACAGCCCCAGGGAAGGTGGAGAGGATGCTGGGCAAATCCAGGCCTCCCAGGAGCCCTGGAGCCCAGCTGCACATAGCAGAGCAGAGGTGAGTTTTTTTTTTTTGCCTTGAAGAGAGACTCAGACACTAGCTGGAGGATTTATGGAAAGTTTCCTGTGGTGGGAGTTGGGAAGGAGCATAGGATGTGGCAAAGAATTTGGCCTAGGACTTGGGGATGTGGCTTGGTGGCGGAGTGTGTGTCTGGCCTGCATGAGGCTAGTCTAGGTTTGATTCCCAGCACAACAAAACAAAACAAAACAAACAAAACAAAACCAAACCAAAAAAAAAGAAAGACTGTGGCCTTGCCCCAAATGATCTGGTCTTTGTCACCAGATTCTGTTCTGTGAGATAAGCTGTCATACCTCATAGGAATGCCTTTCTTTGTTTCAGGTGGGGGCTGACCACGCTATAGAGACCGACCCGGTGATTCAGGTGGTCTAGGAGACACGGAGCAGCTGACCTGGAGACTGACATTAACCATGCGAAGACGAGTCGTATGTATGTGCTGAAGCCCGGAACAGCACCACAATGCTGAATACCAGTGCTTGAGGACAGTCACCAACCCCGCAGGGTCTGTTTCCTCGCGGGGAAAGTGGAATTAAAAAAACTATAAGCTATGACTGTCTCAGTTATAAGATCATCTATCCCAATCACGTACTAATATGTAACGATTAATGTCAGGTAGCTGTGGTTACGGAGGATCCAGAATATTATACATCCGTTTAATGTTTCTTTTCTTTTTTTGTGTGGTGCTGGGGGCTAAGCCCAGGGCTTTGCTCATGGTAGGCCAGTGATAGCTTAGGCTCCACTTAATGTTTTCATAAAAGAAAGTCAAATCTGCCCTTTCCCATTTGTTCTTTTAGACTGAAGTTTGTGCTCTTCAAACTTGCTGCCTATATAATCAACACTAACTTAAAACTTTCAGAGCCTGATCTCAAGAATAAACTCTTAACCACATTAGCAAACGAGATTCTATGATATATTGCAGAGAACATGTTCCCTTCTCCATAAGCACCCAGGGAGACAGAGACATGATTCTGCATCAGAAATCAAGCTCAGAGACTAATCTGAGAAGACGACAGTTTGAGAAATTAGCATTGAGTGAACAGCTCCATCGAGTGTTTTAAGTGACATGAGAGGCTAGTGTCAACTTTTGTTTGTTTCCTTTTGTGGTGCTGGGGATTGAACCCAGGGCCTCGTGTGTGCTAGACAAGTGCCAAACCATTGAGCTACATCCTAGCTGTTTTTATTTTAAAACAGTGTCTTGCTAAGTTGCTCAGGCTGGCCTTGAATTTGGGATCCTCCTGCCATAGCCTCCTTGATCCTGAGATTACAGGTGTACACTACAACACCCAGCTTCATGTATGAACATTTTTTTTTTTTTGGTACTGGGGATTGAACTCAGGGGTACTCAACCACTGAGCCACATCCCCAGCCCTATTTTGTGTTTTATGTAGAGACACGGTCTCACTGAGTTGCTTAGCGCCTCGCCATTGCTGAGGCTGGCTTTGAACTCGCGATTCTCCTGTCTCAGCCTCTCTAAGTGCTGGGATTACAGGCTTGAGCCACCGCACTGGGCTCATGTATGAACATTTTAACTACTGCAATCCTATTCTTTTATCCTGTAATTGTTACTTATATTGCCCATACCTATTACTTGTATATATGAATCCTGCAGATGTAATTTGCTCAGGTTCTACTTAGAAGGTACCCAGTGATATTGTAGCATTGCAGCGTTGTTCATCACACATACTATCATGTTCTGTGAAGGAAACGTTAACACTCTAGAAGGTTTAATTATGAAAGGTTGTTGGGAGGTCTGGAAATATACACACCAAAATTCTGGATAGTACAATTAATTTTTTATTTTTTTGAGATGGGGTTTTGCTAAGTTGCCTAGGCTGGGTTGGAACTTGTGATCCTCCAGCTTCAGCTTCCCAGGTAGCTAGAATTACAGGCATGGCCATTGGACCTAATGATTATGGATAATTTAAATTTCTTCTTTATGAGCTCCCTAGGGGACTGAATTATTTCATAGCAGGTCAGCATTAATTCCATTATAAGAAATAACACAAAGAATAAAAGGGAGCCTGGGGGTGTAGCTCAGTAGTAGAATCTTTGCCCTGGGTTTGGTCCCCAGCACCACAAACACACACAGTGCTTGCTTAGACTAAGCATCAGCTTGGCAGGAGCAGGTACACTGGAGTCATTAGTCAAACTTTGAATAGACAGGTCTGTGTTAGGCAGCATCATTGTCTCAAAGATGTCCACATGGTAATTCTGGCACTGTGAAGGTTACCTTAATGGCAAAGGGGACTTAAAGTTGCAGATGGACTTAAAATTGCTAACCTTTGAACTTTAAAATAGGGAAGATTATCTTGAATGATCTCAGTGAGCCCAATGTCACCACAAGGGTCCTTGAAACAGATAAGCATGGGTTAGAAGAGAAAGATGTGATGACAGAATCAGGTCAGAATGAGGTGACAGGAAGGACTTGACTTTGCTGGTCAGGAGCCACACAGGGCCAGCAGCTGTAGGAGTCCCACTAGGAACATGTCCCAGAGCCCTGCCAACACCTTTGTCTCAGCTCAGGGAGACTGATGCAGACATGTGCCCACTAGGGCTGTGTTACCAGTAAATCTGTGGTAATTTTTTACAGCAACAAAGAAATCTGATGTAAAGCCTGATATTGCAAGAATGGTGTTGCTAGAGTCACTATCGCCTGCCTGGTCAGGATTGTCCTTTCCCTGTCTTAGGAACACAAATCAGACCTTGAGCACAATAATGTAGCCAAGGTGCCTCTGCAGACTCCCCGCAGACTGAATGCTGCGTCCCATCAAAATTCCTAAATTGAAATCCTGTCCCCAAGGTGACGGTATCAGCAGTGGGGCCTGTGTGAGTGATTATGTTGAGAAGGTGGGGTCCTCATGGTGGCATTAGTACATTTACAAAAAGGAGCCCCGAGCTGAGGATGCGGCAGGAAAGGGCAGTCTGCAACCTGAAGGCGTCCCTCCAGTGCAACCAGGGTTTCACCCTCACCTCGGCCTTCCAGCCTCAGAGCTGTGCAAACAGACGCCTGCCTTTGTAGCCACCCGGAGTGTGCACTCTTACAGCAGCTCCAACTGAGGCAGGACCAAAGGAGCACAGAGGAGTGCAGGGCACAGGAAGCGCTCCACAGACGCGGCCATGCTCCCCTCCTTCACTGAACAGCCAGCTGAGAGGTCAGCTTGGACGTTCACAGAGTGCCTTCTAATGGATTTTCTGAATGATCACATTCATACCTACTGTTGCTCACGACCGTCAGCACTGATGTTCTGTCACACACACTTCCTCTCCATGGAGCCCAGAGGCGCTAAACGCTGAGCCACATTCCCAGCCCTCTTTACTTTTTACTTATTTATTTTAAAAAATATTTATTTTTTAGTTGTAGGTGGACAGAATATCTTTATTTTATTCTTATGTGGTGCTGAGGATCGAACCCAGTGCCTCACGCGTGCCAGGCGAGCACACTACCACTGCGCCCCAGCCCCAGCCCTTTTTACTTTTGAGACAGGGTCTTGCTAAATTTCTTAGGGCCTTGCTAAGTTGCTGAGGCTGGGCTTGAACTTGCCACCTTCCTGCCTCAGCCTCCTGAGTTGCTGGGATTAAAGGCAAGCACCACCATACTGGGCACATTCTTATGGCTCTTTCTCAATGTGATCCTTTATAGTTCCAGAACATTCCATAACATGAACATGTTATGACTGAACCATTTCCATCATCCTGAATGCTAATTTTGGTCAGATAAAAGTTTTTTTTTTTTTTTTGGTTGGTATTGGGGATTGAACCCAGGGGTGCTCTACTATTGAACTATATCCCTAGCCCTTTATATATTTTGAGACAGGGCCTTGCTAAGTTGCTGAGGCTGGCCTCAGACTTGCAATCCTCCTGCTTCAGCCTCCTGAGTTCCTGGGATTAGGGGTGTGCACCACCCTACCTGGCTAAGGCACATTTTCTTTCTTTGTTTTTTTTTTTTTTTTAATGTTTTCCTAGTTGTTGATGGACCTTTATTTTATTTATTCATTTATATGTGGTGCTGAGGATCGGAGCCAGTGCTTCATGCATGTGAGGCAAGTGCTCTACCACTGAGCCACAGCCCAGCCCCTAAGGTACACTTTCTTTTACCTACACCCCAGGGTCTGGGGACAGTGACCTCACGGACTGTCACCGTCCTGGGAAACCCCATATCATCTTCCCGGAAGACTTCTTTTCTTCATCTCTCAGGATCCCAACTGTCGAGCACACTCACACGGCGCGAACCCTTTAAAGCAATAAGTGGTGCCCACGTGCTCTCGGGCTTCTCCACGGCTGGGCTGGAGGGAATTCGTGGCGGCCCGTCGGTCCTGCTGGTGAAGCTAACACCAGCCTTTTGTCACTGTCTTCTGTTTGTCTTTGTGTGATAAAGTTAGGTCGGAGAGCACCTGCTTCCTGCTTCCTCTGGCAGTCACAAGGGTCTGATCAGCCCAGTGACTCCAACCCTAGTTCTAAACATTGTCCTGTTTTTCTCTCTCCTAACGTTCCTCCTACTTTTGGGAGGCTCCCCCTTTTCCTTGGCTGTCCATCTACAGGGGCTGGTCTCACCTCTCCCCCAGACCCCCTCTCCTCCTCCTCCTCCTCCTCGGAGGCCTCCTGCTACTGCCTCCTGGGCCCTCTGCCTCTTGGATTGGCACTGCATTGCGTGGCCCCTGCCTCCACGTGTGCCTTCTCCCAAAGCGCAGGCCCCACCCGCAGAACGCACAGCCCCTGCCCTGCAGTGAGCTGCAACAGTCCCAGGCCCCTGTGTACAGAGCACTGCTCTGAGGGACCCAGCGCCCCTGCCAGTCGCTGCACAAAAGAGTAAAAGAAACCACTTTTGCAGCGGCTCTGCCTGCCAGGCGCAGCAGCCCAGTTCCAAGCGGCGGGGCTCCCGCCAGCCCTGCAGCGGCCTGTGCCTGCTACGCGGCACTACACAGCCCCGCGGGTCAGGTACACTTTCTCAATGCCATGGAATCACAGTGTGTCCTTAGAGGGGAACACACTGATACACATTACTGTGTGATAAACACTACTGTAGAATAAACATGGTGTAAGTGAGTGAAATTTATAATTTTGGGAAGTTATAGATGGAGCTCAAGGAAAGGCCTCAGGCTGAGCCTCTTGTGCAGGCCGTCTGAGGCTCTGGTTCACTGTGTGACCACTTAGTACATAGTCACCTTCACATGGACGTGGCTCATCCTCTATGAACACCCAGGCTTTCCACCAGCCTCTGAGGCTGGCATGTCCTGAGCAATTATGCTCCAGGGGGCCACTCTGTGGTTTTAAGTATATTAAGACTTTCATTTGCATCACAACTCAATTTTCAGAAAATTCCAAAAGGTAGGAAGAACATGGGCGTGGTTGTGCACACCTGTAATCCCAGTGGCTTGGCAGGCTGAGGCAGGAGGATTGCAAGTTCAAGCCAGCCTCAGCAATTTAGCTAGGCCCTAAACAACTCAGCAAGACCCTGTCTCAAAATAAAAGGGCTGATGCTGGGTGTGGTGGCACACACCTACAATCCCAGTGGCTTGGCAGGCTGAGGCAGGAGGATTGCGAGTTCAAAGCCAGCCTCAGCAAAAAGTGAGGCGCTAAGAAACTCAGTGAGACTCTGTCTCTAAATAAAATAAAAAATAGGGCTGAGGATGTGGCTCAGTGGCTGAGTGTCCATGGGTTTAATCCCTGGTTTTAAAAAAAAAGGACAAGAAGGAGCAGAGACAAGAACAACATGCTGATTAGTCAACACCTTTAAGTCTCATGTTAAGATCTAGGGAAAATCATCCAAAATCAAACAGGTAACTCACCTGAACCTTGACTTCAAGATGCGATCAGTCTTCCAACTGGGGACACTTTCTCTTCAGCTGGACTGGGGAGAGAAGAAAGGAAGAATCAGGCACCACGGTCTTTCTGCTGCTCAGGCTACTATAGAAAGCACACTTGGAGGCACACCTGTTCCTAGGTCACAGATGCAAACCAAACAGGACTACAAAGCCCTGGAATCTGAGTGTCGAGGGACTCCTGAGAACCAGGCTCAACCCTGAGCTTCTGGAACATGCAGCTGCTGTGCGGCCCGGCCTCTGCTCTCGGGGATCTCCCGCACCACAGAAGGAACTCCACTTAGGCTGCCTCCTTTTGTCCGCGTAGTCTGAGGGGAAAATGCTTAGGACCTTGAAACTGTCATCTCATGACTGCGTGTTTGTCTTTCTTGTTGGTCGTTTTCATGACGAGATTCAGGCTCTGACCTCTGTGTCCCCGGGCGCGCTGCTCTCCGCAGGTACTACTCGGTAGGAAGGGGGAAGGACACAAACTGTAGGTTGCGAGATCACACATCTGTCATCACCAAAAACGCCACTCGGCTGATAAGCCACCAAAGAAGCACAAATCCACGCCAGACACGGTTTCACAAACCCACACACCACCAGGGACTGTACCTCAGCCTGTCACACCTCTGGACACGGAGACGCCCGCGCAGCAGCCCACACACCTGTAGCTCCTCAGCCGAGTGGCGGCTCCTGCGCGAGGCGTCGCGCCACACAGCTGCCTGCGCCACACGGCTGTCGGTCCACACGGTGGAGCAAGTGCGTTAGCGATGTCCTGGCACCCCGCGGGCCTGTGACGCACGCGGCACCCCTGCGTCACCATTACGGGGACACAGCCCGGCGCGGCGCTGCGCACTCCCACACAACAGTGTTGCACGCGCGGTCCCGCGACCCCGGCCAGGACACGGTGCACGCGCAGGGCTCGGTGGGCACACACACGCCTAGGCATCTTGCGGTGCACGCGCACGCACAGAGGGGCTCGCACCCGGCGACACACGCTATTCCGACTCGGGTCTCGGCCCGGGACCTCGGAACTGCGCTCGCCTGCAGAGCGTTTCCATGGCACCCAGGCCTGCACCCGTGTCCCTGCGCTGCCGGGACACCGCCCGCCTAGCAGTACCAAGGAGGTTCCCGAGACGGTGCGGGAACGAGTGCCGAGGGGCCGAGGGGCTCCAGATCTCAGGCCCGGCGGCAGCGAGGCCCTTGCCAGCTGCACCAGCTGCACCAGCTGCCCGCGGACTCCGCAGGTGGCCGGCCAGCCAGGCGCGCCCGGGATGGCTGCGACCGTACCACACGTGCACCGAGCTGTCAGTATCCCGGGTTTCGTGCAGCTCACAGCGTTTACACTGCAGCAGGTGTGAGTGATGTCGAGACATCACGTGTAGGAGGATGTGTGTAGGGTTAGACAGATGCCACGTTTTCTGTAGGGTCCATCATCCCTGAAAAGGGGTGGGGCAGTTGAACACCATGTCCCCGCATGCCCCGCTTCTTTCCTAAACTTACATTTTATGTCTTTTTAGATGCACATGACATGAGTGTATTTTGACATATACATCGTAGAGTAGAACTTCCCATTCTTGTGTCGTTCGCGATGTGCAGTTATACTGGGCGTGTATTCACACAGGAAGAGGAAACTGATGTCCTATTCAGTCTTTCCTGTTCTCATCCCCCTCCCTTCCCATCATTGCCCTTTGTCTAATCCAGTGAACTTCTACTCCCCTCTGATCTAGCGTATGCATATCCGCATAACAGAGACAACAACTGGCCTTTGGTTTTTTGGGACTCGCTTATTTCACTTAGGTTGATAGTTTCCAGGTCCATCCATTTACCAACACACACCATAACTCCATTCTTCTTTATGGCTGCGTACTATTCCATTGTGTGTATATACCACATTTTCTTTAACCAACCTAGGTTGGTTCCATAGTGTGGCTATTGTGAATTGCTATAAGCATTAATGTGGCTGTGTCACCATAATATGCTGATTTTAAGCCCTTTGGGTGTATACTGAGGAGTATATAACTGGGTCAAATGGTGGTTCCATTCCAAGTTTTCTGGGGAACCTCCATACTGCTTTCCAGAGTGGATGTACAAATTTGCATTCCCACCAGCAATGTATGAGTATATCTTTCCCCCCAGATCCTTGCCAACATTTTTTGTTTCTTGTATTTTTTTTTTCTTTTTTGGTACCAGAGATTGAACTTGGGGGCACTCAACCACTGAGCCACATCCCCAGCCCTATTTTGTGTTTTATGTAGAGACAGGGTCTCACTGAGTTGCTTAGCACCTCGCCGTTGCTGAGGCTGGCTTTGAACTCGCGATTCTCCTGTCTCAGCCTCTCAAAGTGCTGGGATTACAAGTGTGCACCACCGCACCTGATGTACTTGTATTCTTGATAAGTGCCATATGACTGGAGTGAGATGGAATCTCAGTGTAGTTTAATTTGCATTTCTCAATTGCTAGAGATGTTGAACATTTTTTCATATGTCTGTTGATCATTCATACTTCTTCTGTGAAGTGCCTGTTCAGTTCCTTTGCCCATTTATTTACTGGATTTTGTGTGTTTTTGGTAAGTTTTTTGAGTTCTCTATATATCCTGGAGATCAATGCTCTATCTGAGGTGCAGGTGGCAAAGATTTTCTCCCATTTTATAGGCTCTCTGTTCACGTTCTTGATTGTTTCCTTTGCTGTGAAGAAGCTTTCTAGTTGATATCATACCATTTATTGATTCTTGATTTTACTTCTTGCGCTTTAGGAGTCTTATTAAGGAAGTCGGTTCCTAAGCCGACAGGATGGAGAGTTGGGCCTACATTTTCTTCTAGTTGGTGTGGCATCTTTTGTTGAATGCCTAGGTCCTTGATCCACTTTGAGTTTTGTGCAGGGTAAGAGACAGGAGTTTAATTTCATTTTGCTGCATATGGATTTCCACTTTTCCTAGCACCATTTGTGGAAGAGGTTATCTTTTCTCCAATGTATGTTTATGTGAATGCCTCTTTTCTGGTCCCAAAATCCTAGCTAAGTTAAGGGAACAATGAGAGCAAGTCTGGGCAGGAAAGTCCAGATACATATTATCTAGAAGGACACTGGCTTTCTCTTGTGCACACTGAGATCTAGGGCAAATCTGTTACCTGTGGGAAGTTTTTTTTTTTTGTGGGGTGGGGGGCACCAGGGATTGAACTCAGAGGTGCTTAACCACTGAGCCACATCCCCAGCCCCGCTCCCCCTCCCCTTAAATTTTATTTTGAGACAGGGTTTCATTAAGTTGCTTAGTACCTCATCAAGTTGCTGAGGCTGGCTTTGAAACTGCAGTTCTCCTGCCTCAGCCTCCTGAGCTGCTGGGATCACAGGTGCATGCAGTCCTCCTGCCTCAGCCTCCTGAGCTGCTGGGATCACAGGTGCGTGCAGTCCTCCTGCCTCAGCCTCCTGAGCTGCTGGGATCACAGGTGCGTGCCACCGTGCTGGATGAAAGCTGCGTTCTTGCATGTGCAACAAACAGGACAGGTGCTCCTTGGGATGCTGGTCACACAGGCAAGCTCAGCGAGGTGATGGTGATAATGTCGCTGCTTCTGCAGCCTGACATGTAAACCCTGAGTGGGGATGGGTGCAGACTGAGGGCGCTGTGTCCAGCTAGCTGCCCTGGACAAAGTGTTGTGAGGAAGGGGAGGCTCTGCTTGCCAGAGCAGCATGAGGGTCAGGGGTGCGCTCAGCCTGTTGCCTCTGAGCTCTCCTGGGCGCAGTCTCTGGCCTCCTAAACCTCTCCCAGGGAATTCCATCTTCCATGCTGTCTCCAGGCACTTTCTTTGGCATGTCCACAACCTGCCCCACTTCCCTGGCACATCTAGGCAATTGACGAGACAAGGGACTTCAGAATGTGTGGATTTTGACATCTGCTCTTGCAGAAGAGGGTGTGTGTGTGTGTACTAGAACCAATCGCACTGAGATACTGCTGGACAACTGCAGACCTCACCAGTCAAACAAGTCATGTGTTGCCCTAACGTGTGTGCATATACTTTTAAATTGATTAAAAGACATTCTCAAAGGACAGAGAACATCCATTTGTTTGGGTGGTGCTGACTGAACTCTGGGCCTTATGTGTGCTAGGCAAGCGCTCCATTATTGAGTTACCTCCCCAGCCCCCCACTTTTTTTTTTAAATTAACTCTTGAATGTGTAGGGAGAGTTCAGAAGATATTCATTTGGATTAATTTGCTGAAAACCTTTCCGTTGTTTCCTGGCCACTTAGCAATACCCAGACCAGCTCTGTGAGGTCCACATGTGGCCACATATGGGGCACTGCCTGGAAATGCGGCTCCAGTCCCATACCGTGCCATGCGGACGTGCACAGTTCCCTCTGTGCCGCCTCCTTTCAGGCGGCGAGGGGAGTGTGGATTTTACTTCTGCCCCTGTCCTTTCACCACGACCTTGAGACCGCAGCCCTGTCACCCACCTGAGCAGTCTGTACGTGTGGTCGAACGTGTTAGAGAAAACAGGGAAGAAGTGAGACTTAGAAGGACAGCTCCAGGCCTGCACAGAGCTCCTGTGCCAGACCTATCACCACGGTGTCCTCAGAACAGTGTCCCTTCCCAGCAGCTCCTGGGACACGTGGCCTGTAATTCTGCACAGGCCTTGACCACTGGCTGCCTGAGCTTTCTTTCCAGTGCCCCCTTTGTTGGGTCAGAGACATCGTGGAGGGAGCAGCTGTGCCCTAGTGTCATTCCCTCAACTCCAAGTGTGAACGTCACAGGGTCTGGAGACCACAGGGACTCAGCCTTTGGATTCTGACTAAAAGTTCTACAGTTTGAAAATCATCTCAAGGAAATAACTGTAGTTCATGAATGTATGCTTAAGCTTAGAGAATTAATTTCGTTTTGTGAAAAATATATTTTTTTTTGAAAATTTTTTATTTATTCTGAGGCAGGGTCTTCTTCCTTCCCAGACCAGCCTCCCGAGGGCTGGAACCCAGCAGTGTGCCACAGCTCTCGGGGTTTCTTTCCATTTTACTTATATTTGGCAACTGAAGCCCGGGCTGTTTTACCAACAAGCTACAACGCCAGCTCTCTTTTCAACTTATTTACTTACTTATTTTTGTGATACTGAGTGTTGAACCTACGAGCACTCTATCACTGAGCCATATCTCAACACTTTTTATTTTGAGACTGAGTCTAAGTTGCCCAGGTGGGCCTGGAACTTGTGATCCTCGTGTCTCAACCTTCTGAGTCCCTGAGATCACAGGTGTGAGCTGCCATGCCTGGCGGCTTCTTCTTTTTTTTTTAAAGTTTCAGAAGGCCTTTTATTATTCTGGCAAATCGGTTCAGGCTGCAATGTGTTTTTATTTTTTTTTGGCTGGCTTCTTTTTAATTTGAGACAGGGTCTTATTAAGCTGCTGAGGGTGGCCTTGAATTTGAAATTCTCCTGCCTTGGCCTTCCAAGTACCTGGGATTGCAGGTGTGACTGATAAGGGGGCTTCTTTTTAAATTAAGAGAATTATAGATTCATATATAGTTGTGAGAATACTGAGAAATCCTGTGTATCTTCCACCCATTTATACCAAGGTGATTATATTATAGTGTAATATCATGACCAGGATGCTACCAGTGATATAATTCATTGATGTTACCTAGATTAACCAGGGAATGAATGAATTATATATACATATATATAATATATACATTATATATTATATTCATATATTTTAAAAATTTTAATATATATTATTTTTTTGTGGTGCTTGATATCAAACCCAGGGCCTCACACATGTTAGGTAAGTGCCATACCTACCACTCAGCCATACCTCCAGCCCGCTAGGAAATAAAATTTAAAATAATAACAAGGCCAGGCGCAGTAGTGCATGCATGTAATCCCAGCAGCTTGGGAGGCTGAGGTAGGGGGATCGTTGAGTTCAAAGCCAGCCTCAGCAACTTAGCTAGGCCCTAAACAACTTAGTGAGACCCTGTCTCAAAAAAATAAAATAAAATATAAAAAGGGCTGGGTATGTGGCTCAGCAGTTAATGTCCCTGGGTTCAATTCCCAGTTCAAAACAAAACAAAACAAAACAAAAGAACAACAAAAATAAAAAACCAAACAAAAGAGGAATATTTCACAGTAGGGGATAGAATATATAAACTATGGACTGTTATGTAACGGTATAAAATATGTTTACTAAGAATGATATTTACCGTATTAACCAAGAAGGAATTCAAGACCAAGTGAAGGAGGTGGATTTTGAAAGGTCTGGATAACTTGGGCAGGGGTATCTTGGTGAAATTAAGAATGCAGGCTTTGGGGCTGGGGATATAGCTCAGTTGGTAGAGTGGTTGCTCGCATGCCCAAAGCCCTGGGTTCAATCCCCAGCACCACAAAAAAACAATGCAGGCTTTGACTTTCAGGATATGATTCTGAACTCTGACAGGTACTAAGTTGTGTCTGCTTCCTCACTCGTATAATTACGATAAAGACACTATGAAGGTTGAGTCTCTTTGCTATTGAGATGATCTATTCAGAACACCCAAACTGTGTTATGATTGTTTAGTACGAATTGGCTGTTGATACTAAAAATCAGTAACATTACACATCCCTTAATATGTTTATAAACAAAATCCAAGTCTGCTATTTCCTTCCTTCCGGCCCGTACTGGAGATTGGATCCAGGGTGCTTTACCACTGAACTACATCCCCAGTCCTTTTTACTTATTTTGAGACAGAAGCTTGCAAAGTTGCAGAGGCTGGCCTTAAATTTGTGATTCTCCTGCCTATGCCTCTAGAGCTGCTGGGATTACAAGTGTGCACCATGTCCGCCCGGACATTTTCCTTTATTTCTTACATCAGAATATGTATGAGCTTCTTAAAACAGCTGCCAATATAATGAATGCAAACTAAAAACAACTTTCAGAGCCTGTTAAGAATGAAATTCTTTTTATTTAGCAATATTGGCAAAAATGATTCTGTGACACACAAGAAGGCAATGTTCCCTCTCCACAAGCAAGCAGGGGGCAGGGGCGCGATTCTGCATCAGAAATGAAGCTGAGACTAATTTGAGAAGACGTCAAATTGGGAACATTAGCAAGAGACTGAATCGTGTACTCCCTCTGATGAGCAAGGTTTGTGTGAATATTTTTAATTACTTCCTGTTCATTTTCATATATTCTGAATTTGTTACTTGTACAGTGTATGTATTTAAAGCACCAGGCCCCAGTAATGATTGCCATGTTTTGTGAAACAAACATGAAAATCACAGAAAATCTGATTCTGAAAAGCTGTAGTTTTTAAAAGTTTTATCATGAGATTAGTTTCAAATCATATGCCTTTATAGGTGTGACCTATAAGGTGTAACATGTGAGTGGCGTTTTATGAGAAGACAAAAATCACTGCCCCCACTTGTGCCTACAGGTATAAAATGACCCAGGCGGGGTAGGGTTCCTTTCCCAGACTGTGGTTTGGAGACTGCCTCATTTATGTGACCAACTAGCAGGATTCAACGCTCCAGAAGCAGTAACTCAGACATGCTTACAGAAGCAGCAGAGGATTAGAAACATACCCTCAAATTCTGACAGCGATCATCTGCATAATCATGGGTGATTTTGACATTCTTTATGAAGTCCTTAGGGTTCTCATAAGGACTTTTTTCTTCCTGCATCTTGAGAGCATCAGTCCCATTATAAGTACTATGACTTAAGGGAGTCTCGGTTAATAAGAAGCACCAATGAGCAGCCATGACAAGGATGGGGGATCCGGCATGCTGCAGGCACCCAGGAAAATCTAGCTGGAAGGGCCCTGTAGGCAGAAGGGCTTTCAGAGGTGCCCACTCCCAGCTCCAGAGCCTGGGAACATGTCACGTCACCTGGGAAGGGAATCAAGGTTGAATATGAATGCGTGAGCTGCTCGCCAGGTAGCCAGCCTAAAGGTGGAGAAACCATCCAGAATTGTCCTGGTGGGCCCAATGGAATCACAAATGCTATTAAGATTAAATGAGGGGCCAGCCTAAGATAGGTAAAGACATAATGACAAAATGGTCAGAGGCGGCGACGTGAGGCCAGGTTGAGGACTTGCCTTGGCTCCTGCTGAAGGTGGAAGAAGGGGCAGAAGCCAAGCCTTTGAGGCTGGGAAGGCAGAGAAACATCTTGACAGAAGCTTTCTGGTTTCAATTTTTTTTTTTTTGGTACTGGAGATTGAACTCAGGGGCACTCGACCACTGAGCCACATCCCCAGCCCTATTTTGTGTTTTATGTAGAGACAGGGTCTCACTGAGTTGTTTAGCACCTCACTGTTGCTGAGGCTGGCTTTGAACTCATGGTTCTCCTGTCTCAGCCTCCCTAAGTGCTGGGATTACAGGCTTGCGCCACCGCGCCCGGCTCAATATTTTGTTTTTTTTTAATCAATTATTTTTGTGATTGAACCCATGGCATTGTACCACTAAGTTATATCCCCAGCCCTTTCCAAACAATTAATTAAATAATTAAGTTCTGCAGTACTGGGGATTGAACTGGGTGCTTTATAACTGAGTGACACATCCAGCTGTTTTTATTTATTTATTTATTTAAAGTTTGAGACAGAGTCTCGCTAAATTGCCCAGGATGGTCTTGAACTTGTGATCCTCTTCCCTCAGGCACCTGAGTTGCTGGGATTACAGGTGTGCACCACCATGCCCAGAAAATCACTGGTGGTTTAAGCCACCAAATGTGAATTTGTTTCAGCAGCAAAGGAAATGGACAGAAGCTCTAACACTGTACAACTGATTCAAACAAGTCTTCTCTCTGAACTTGAACATCCTTTGACTACATCTCAGCAACTGAATTAGACCCTGAACATAACAGAGCAGCTCTCCACCTGTGCAGACTGAGCCAGCGGGCTATGCAGAGCAGACAGGTGAGAATGGCCTCTCCACACCTGGCCACACTGCTTTCCCAACTGTACCGAAGATCAAACAAATGTTACATTGGGTCTGATACTTACAAAATGTCTCATGAAAGGGAGATTTCAGATGATTAAAAATTTTCATGCATACTATGGTTTATGACCATTAACATGCCATAATATTATCCTGTATAACATTTCACCTCTCAGTACTGTCAACATAAAAGACAAGAAATGTCCCAATAACTGCCACAGTGGGGAATCTATGGAGCTCTGACAATGAAATGTAACATTTTGTCCTGGAGGGGATGCTGGAACAGATGAACTTTAGGTAAGAACAAGAGAAACGTGAATAAAGTATGGAGCTTAACTTATATAACAAGTAGAAAGTGGGCTGTTAATTGTCACTGTGCCCCATATTCTTAATTCTGGTGTAAGGAACTCTTGGTGTTCCCTTTATAACATCTGTCAATCTAAAAGTGTTCTGTCAAGTAACATTCATCACAAGTGGAGAGTGATGTCAGCAAAATGGCTGATGGGGGTCCCTGCTTCGTGTTTCCTCACTATTATGCCACAGCCAGCATGGGGAGCAGTGCTCTGTGGGTGCCTACAAGTTCAGGCAGGAATATGTGATACCCTGATGGAGCCCAAGGCAGGATGGGTGTCTCAGCTCAAGACCTGGAAACATCCCCATCGCTACGTGGGGAGTGCTACATCTCCCTGTGGCCCTGATTCCACTTCCAGAACTTCCTGACGATGGGCTCAGGCAGAGCAGGGCACATCAGGACCTCATGTCCTGGCTGTGCATCTTGAGATTTCCCTGCAATTCTGCTCCAGTCCCTCTTGAATGGAGTCTCAGATCAGTCTAGCTCACAGAAAAATGCTCAAGGAGACACGCCAGACTGACTCCCAGAGGAAGTCCCTGTCTGCTGTCACTACAGAGCCCACAGGAGTCCTGGGTCTAGATCCAGGGCCTGTGGCTGTGCTTCAGGGGCCCACTAAGGACATGTCGGGGTTGTGGTGAGAAGTCTGCAGACACTGGTCACACAGCAGCTTCGGCCCTGAATCTCTCACCTGCTCCCCCTTGGCTGTGGTTATGGAGTGGTTCTCCACGACCACAGCTGGGGGACCCTGAGGAAGGTTCACCTGGTCAGTGCCCTTGTAGGCTGGCCTGCTGAGCTCAGTTGCACTGCTGTACGTCAAAGCAGCCACAGAAACCAGCTCCAGATCATTTCAACTACAGTAATACAGGAGGCTCACCTGTGCAGGGGCTTCCGGGATGCACACCCACTGTTGCCCCAGAGACAGGTCTGAAGCCCTGGATCTTGACCCTGAAGCAGCCCTAAGGTTTGGTTCCAGAAGCCCAGTTGTGGACCACAATTCTGCTTGTCTACCCAGGGATTGGATGATGCCAGGGCCACCTGTTACTTGGTAGCAGGACTGTACCTGTGGCCCCTCTTCCAGGTGCCACCCCAATGGGCAAGGGTTGTGGAGACAGCTGAGTCCACCTAGGAGCAGAGAGGATCTGTGTGCTGCACAGTACCTGGAGAAAGGCCTGCCAAGACGGACCCCAGTGTGAACCCAGTGGTGGCCGAGTGACCTGGCTCATCTTCTACTCCACAACGCCCTAGGAAGTCACTCAGCCTGGAGTCCTAAGGAGAGGCAGTGATGTGTAGAAATGCCACATAAAGACTGGAGGTGGTATATGCTCCCTAAGCGCACAGACCCCAGTGGGAGGCTGCAAGGATGCGGAGAATCGGGAATGCATGACACCAAAAACTACAAAGAACAAGCTGCAGTTAGCACCCAGAAGAAACGGACAGCTGGCTGGGTGCGGTGGCCACACCCCTGATCCCAGAGACTCAGGAGGCCGAGGCACAAGGACCATAAGTTCCAGGCCAGCCTGGGCAACCTAGGGAGACCCTGTCTCAAAATAAAAAATAAAAAGGGCTTATGGTATAGCTCAGCAGTAGGACCCTCTTGGTTCAATCCACAGTACCAAAGGAAAAGAAAACAACAAAAACAAAATGAAATAAACCCCGCCCCCCAATCTATAGACTGCCTGAAAAAGAATTTAAAACAGTCACCTTACAGAAGCTCAATGAAATGTAGGAAACAGACAGCTAAGTAAAAGCCAGCAAGCTAGGCATGGTGGTGTACTCCTATAGTCCCAGCTACTCGGGACGCTAAGATGGGAAGACTGCTTGCCCTGGAGTCTGAGACCAGCTGCGGAAACAGCAATACCCTTGTCTTAAAAGACAAACAAAAATTAACATTAGAGCCAGGCGGTGGCATACACCTGTAATGCCAGAGACTTGGAAGGCTGATCTAGGAGTATCACTAGTTCGAGGCCAGCCTCAGCAACTTAGCAAGAACTTGTTTCAAAATCAAAAATAAAAAAGGGCCTCAGGATATAGCTCAGTTGGTAGACTGCTTGCCTCACATGCACAAGGCCATGGGTTCAATCTCTAGCACCACAAAAAGAAAAGAAAAAAACAAAAAACAAAAAACCCCCAAACTGGCTAGCAACATGATTCAGGGCTGGGGCTATAGCTCAGTGGTAAAGCGCCCCTAGGTTCAAGCCCTAGTACCCCTTCCCCCCCAAATTATTATCAGGCAAAAAATGCATGAAGAAACAAATGTAATGAAGAAATAGAAATCATTAAAAACAAAAAAACCAGCTGGGTGCAGTGGTGCATGCCTGTAATCCCAGCACTTTGGGAGGCTGAGACTAGGAGAATTGAGTTCAAAGCCAACCTCAGCAAGAGAGGCACCAAGCAACTCAGTGAGACCCTGTCTCTAAATAAAACAGAAAATAGGGCTGGGGATGTGGCTCAGTGGTCGAGTACTCGAGTTCAATCCCCGGTACCAACAAAACAAAGCAAAACAAAACAAAACAAAAAAACCCAAAACCTAAAATGCTGGAGCTGGAATACAATGATGAACTCAAATAACCAAAGGTAAACCGGCAGCCAACCGAATAGGCAGAAGAAAGAATGTGCAGACAGGTCATCTGAAATTAGCTAGTAAGAGGGACAAAAAGAAAAAAGATCGAAAAAGCGAAAAGCCATAGTGGTCCCATTGGACAGTATGCATGTATTAATATGTGAACTTTGGAGGTTCAAGAGGGAAAAGAAAGAAAGAAAGGAACAGAAAGCTATTTAAAGAAATATTGGATTAACATTTCTGGTTTCGGCAGGGATTTGGATAACCAAAGTACTCCAAGATCCACAAAGAGTACTGTTTGGTTACTGTGATATGGTCAAGAGCCCCAGTCTGAGTCTGGCTCTGCTCTCCAGGCTGTGGTAAGCACAACTGGAATGTGACATGGCCCCTCCCCTCCCATCCCGTCCCGTCCCGTCCTGTCCCGTCCCTTTTGCTCCCTCACTTGCCCTGGACACATCCCCAGGAACCCTCCCACCCCACTCCTCTCCCCTGCCCCATGCTGCCCCGTGCCTTGTGGGCCCCTGGGCCTGTTCTTGTGCTCTGCCCCTTCCTGGGATCCTGCAGGGTGGAGTCAAGGCCCAGTGTCTGGAGTGATGGCTGACAGAAGGGGTACACATGAGGAACAGCTGCACGGGGCAGAGGACGCACATGGGATTGCACGAGGCGGGTGCCACGGCGTGAGCCTGGTGCCGTGATGATCGCACAGGTTTGTGAAGTCTGGATGCCTGACAGGCGGCAGGAGAGGGCTTCTGGCTTAGTTCAGAGCTTGGCACGTGGCAGGGACTCACTAAATACTGGCTGAGTGAATGAGTGAATTAACGTAATTCCTGAAAGTAATGCAGGGAATCCATGAGAACAGTGTAGTTAGTGGGGGTGCAAGAACCGGTTCTATATGGAGGGGCGCAAGGGCAGAACGAGTTCAGCACATGGGTAGAACCAAGAACTGACAGGGACCAGGCGTGGTGGCGCACCCCTATAGTACCAGTGGCTTGGGAGGCTGAGGCAGAGGATCACAGGTCCTCAGCAACTTAGTGAGACCCTGTTTCAAAATAAAAAAAAAAGGGTTGGGGATGTGGCTCAGTGATTAAGCGTCCTTGGGTTCAATCCCTGATCCTGGTATGGGGGTGAGGAGGTAGAGGGACATACAAATATTTTTAGAGATTCGATAAATATTAAGAGAGGATCACAATTGTCAAAACAAAGATGTCAGGAAAAAGTTGGATGGAATGGGGTGTTTGTGGAAAGGGAGTGTAGGCATCACTAAGGGGACCTGGGAGGGCACGTGTATGCTTGAAATTGGGATCTGTCATGGCAAACTGTGCAGGTGAGCAAGAGAAACCATACCTAAGAAAGGAAAGAGTCTTGAGGTGAATAGGAGAAGTTAGGGTGAAAGCTGGGTCCAGAGGGGGCAGAATGGAGGACCAGAGATGTGGCCTGTCCAAGGCAGAGGGTTGTTTAGGGGAGGGTTCAAGTGGCCCTCCTGACCTGTCGCTCCTGCCATTAGATCCATGGAATCCAATGGAATAACTGCTGCCCAATTAAAAAGAAAATTAAAAAGATAAAGTACCTTTGAGAAACTATCAAAGTAAAACATTTACAGATTATTAACATTCAGTAAGGAGAAGGAAGAGAGAAAGAGGCAGACTGCAATTTAAATTCTACACGTCAACTTCCCAAATTCTGGTTGGGATCTGGACACCCAGTTCAGGAAATTAAAGCACCTCCAAGCAAGACTGATCCAAAGAAGAATATTTTGAAATACAGTATAATCAAACAATCAAAAGTCAAATACAAAAAATCTAGAGAGTGGTGACAGATGGGAGGCTTATGACATTTGAGGGAAACTCTGTAAGGCTAACAGTAGACACTGCAACAGAGACTTTGTGAGCCAGGAGAGAGTGAAATGATACACTCAAAACAGAGAGGAAGCCAGGCACAGTGGCGCATGCCTGTAATCCCAGTGGCTAGGGAGGCTGAGACAGGAGAATTGCAAATTCAAAGCCAGCCTCAGCAAAAGTGAGGTGCTAAGCAAGTCAGTGAGACTCTGCCTCTAAATAAAATATAAAATAGGGCTGGGGATGTGGCTCAGTGGTCGAGTGGAACATACTACCAGAAAAACTGAAAAGATCACAGAGGACAACAGCAGAGATTGGAAAAGAGAAATATAAAAGTTAGTAAACAATGCTCAGAAAGCTGAGACAGGAGGATTGCGAGTTCAAGGCCAGCTTCAGCAGTTTAGCAAGACCCTAAGCAACTCAGTGAGACCCTGTCTCTAAATACCCAAAAAAAAAAAAAAGTTAGTGAACAGTGAACAAAGTGGCAACAGAACGACCTTACTTGTTAATAGTTACTTAAATGTAAACAGATGAGACTCTCTGATCACAGTGTGGCCGGGGAAGTACTTCAGTAGTAGAGTGCTAGCCTGGCATGTGTAAGGCCTGGATCGATTCCCAGTGTGGGGGGATGGGAAATCCAGTATGTTGCCTGTAAGAAACACATTTTAGCTTTAAGGACAGACACAGAAAGTAAAGGGAGGGGAAAAAGTATTCCAGGCCGGAATAGCTACATTTATGAGACAAAACAATTTAAGTGAAAGCCTGTAGAAAAAGCAAAGGTCATTCCATTATTGTAAAGGTATCAATTCCTCAAGATAATGTATTATTTGTAAATATGTATGCCACCCCTGATATCAGAGCACCTAAATAAATTTAGCAAATGTTAATCAATATGGGGAAAAGTAGACAGCAATAAGCAGGAGCAGGGGACTTCCACATCCTACTTCCAACAATGGACAGATCATCTTGACAGAATATCCGTCGGGAGACTTTGGACTGGAATTAAACTTTGCACCAAACAGAGCTAATAGATACATACACAACATTCTATCCAACAGCAGCAGAATACACATTCTTCAAGTGCACGCAAAACTTCTTCAAGTGCACGCAAAACTTCGCCCAAGATAGAGCATATGTTAAGCCATGTAGCAAGTCTTATCCAATGTTAGAAGACTGAAACTAAATCAATTATCTTTTCTGTCTACAGCAGTATGATCCTGGAAATCAATAATAGAAAGAATGCTAGAAAATTTTAGATTATGTGGAAATTAAAAAACATGATCATAAACACTCATGCTGAAGGAAGAAAATAAAAGTGAAATTAAAATATATTCTGAGAATCTGAGTGTGGTGGCGCACGCCCGTAATCCAGAGACACGGAAGCTTAGGCAGCAGGAACGCAAGTTTGAGGCCAACCCATGAATTTAGTGAGGCCTTAAAAAACAGCTGAAATGTAGCTCAGTGGTAAAATGCCTCTGGGTTTACTTTCCAGTACCAAAACACTAGCAAACTGAACTCACAAGCACATCAAAGGGATCATTCACCATGATCAAGTGGGATTTATCCAGGGATAAAAGTATGGTTCAACATATCAGTCTATGAAAGTGATACACCAAATTAATAGAAGGAAGGACAAAAGCCACATGATCATCTCAAGAATTAAAAAAACAGTACATCAACACAGTGAGGTTATATATCACAAGCACATAGCTAACATCATCATTAAGAGAAAAGCTGAAAGCTTTCATTCAGGATCAGGAACAAGACAAAGATGCCCACTCTTACCATTTCTAATCAAAACAGTAATGGAGGTATCACTCCAGATAAATTAGGCAAGAAAAAGAAATAAAAGGCATCCAAACTGGAAATAAAAAAACTGTTTGCAAATGATATGACCTTCTATTTGAAAAATCTGATAGACTCTACCAAGAGGCTATCAGAAATAATAAATGGATTCAGTAAAGGCACAGAATACAAAATAACAGAGAAGTCAGCATTTCTCTACACTAACAATGAACTATCTGAAAAAGAATCAGGACAGCATAATAGTATCAAAATACAAAAACACACACCAAACCAAACCAAACAAACAAAACCACTTAGGAATGAACCTCATCTAGGAATTGAAAGATCTGTATGTGGAAAAGCATAAAACATGGACAAAAGAAATGGGAGAGAACACAAATATAAAGATGTCCCTCATTTACGGTTTGGAAAAATCAACATTGTTGAAATGTCCACAAAGTGATCCACAGTTTCTGCAACATCTCTCTCTCTCACCCACACATGCGCGTGCACACACACTCGTTCCTAAAATTTGCAAGGAATCCCAAAATATTTCAAATAGTCAAAGCAATGTTGGGTAAAAACAAAACAAAAAACAAAAAAAAAACAAGTGAAGGCTTCACACTACCTGAGCTTGAAATCTACAATGGTATAGGTTTTGTACCCACATGTACCAGGAACAGCCTGGTATAATTTAATCATTCCCACAATATATACACTAATCAAAACATCAAGTTGCACACCATATTTATGATTTGTCATTTGTCAGTCAAGTAAAAATTTTAAAACACCAATGATGCTAAAAAAATAATTACAATAACCCATTACTCCCATGTCAAAGAAATCTAGTGCTGATTCCATCTAAAAACCAGTCCCCTCCTCTTCAAACCACACACTAACATAAAGCACTAAAATTAACTTCTAGGAAGTATTTTTCTACACAATTAGATTCTTAAGAAAAGCAGAGCTCATGAGAAGATGAACAATTTTCCAAATGGGTCTGTGAATCCCTGAAGAGGGTCGGTCAGAGGAGAATACACCGAGGCCACTGCATGGCCCTGACACATCCACTGAGGAGGAATTACTGGGATAAGATGCTATTAGGGAAGACATTTAGGACCAAGAAAAGTAAAAGTCCTAAAAGTAACATAAACACAAGTCATTCAAGGAACAAAAAGGAAACTCACCTGAACCTTGACTTTCAGATGTGCAAGTTGCTCTGCCTTAGAATGTCTTTTTTCAGCTGGCCTAGGAGAAAGAGAATGAAGGGACACCAGTGACTTTTTGGAGCACAGGCTACCTTAGAAAACACATGTGAAGGAAGAGTTGTCCCCAGACCATAAATAAAACCAACCAGAAATAAGAGGGCCAGAGATCTCTGGGGTCCAGGCTGTAGTACCTGTCCCGAAACACAGAGCTGAACACGGAGCTGAGCGTCAGGGTCCTATACCAGGTACCAGTGCCCAGAGAGCAGGAAGTGTAGACCTGGGGCTTCCTCCTGTCACCCTGGAGCCTGCACAGAGGCAGGACTGTCACCTCAGCTGCGTTTTTGTGTTTTTGGTGTCGGGGGTCGAACTCAATGCTGCGTGCTAAGCACCAGCTCCACCCCAGCCCTTCCGTGTCCCTTCAGCGCAGGTATGCGGACATAGGTGAGGACAGAGACTGTCCCGGAACAGGCCACCCAGCCCACCCCGTGCTGCTCGGGCGAGTCCCCAGACCTCGCGCCGCCGTCGCCCGTCACACCCACCGCTGCCCGCCGGCTTCGGAGCGGGGCGCTCCCTCCACAGCCCGCACGCCTTCGCGCCCGCGGTCCAGTCGCCCCAAGGCCCCGCACACACCTGTGTCGCAGTTGAAGCCACAAAGCCCCGCGGTCAGCCGAGGCTCGTAGGCACCAGGCAGGCTGGAGGCTGCGTCACCGGCACTGCCGCTCACCTAGCGCGTTCCCATGGACACCAATGACGCCCACTCACGCACCTGTGCCATGGTTACGGGGACAGCGGGCAGCCCGCGTCATGCCCGCCCACGCCGGCGCCCGCCACCAGCCAGGCTAGTGCGCATGCGCACAGGCCGCGGCCAGGGACCGGCCACCGACACGTCGGCCCTCCGCGGCAACCTGCGCATGCGCAAGGCGCCCCCGCGTCCCAAAGGGCCCCAGAACGGGACAGTGTCCTTAGAAACCCGGGCCGTATCCATGGGAACAGGGCTGAGTACTAGCGACCTAGCCCGGCGCAGGGCGAGCGCAGGGGGCCCCCGGAAGCCCCGGAGGCGCGGCAGCCCGCGCGGCACGCGGCCCAGCCCCGTGCGGGCACCTGCCGGCGCGGCCGGCCATTGTCTCGGCGCTTTCTAGAAGGCGAGCGGCGGGGTCCACAGGGCTGGGGCGGGGCGCGGCATGCCTCGCCGACCAGCTGCGCGGGCACAGGACCTACCCCCGGGACGTGCCGAGTGAACTGGGAGGCGACGTCTCACGAATTACCAGGCGACGGCGGCGCACCTGCCTATCAGGGGGAAAGGGGCCTGCGGCTGCAGGGGCAGGGGGCTTGAAAAACCTGACTAGGGCGCTGAGGCCCAGGAACTAGAACACAGGTTTCGTGGCATGACCAGGTGTGACGCGTACTAACCTGATTGTTTCCTTAACGGCAAAAGCGGGATAAAGATACTACCACAAAGCACGGATTTCCTACCATGTTAAAGAATCTACATAGAATATGCAGTTCAGGTTGGCCATCCCTAGTCCAAAAGTTAAAATTCCAAAATACGCAGGATTTTCTGGATTTGTTTTGATTTTTAGTAGTGGGAATTGAACCCAGGGGCGTGTACCACTGAGCCACACACATCGCCAGCCCCACCCCCCTTTTTTTAAACTTTTTTTTTTTAGTTGTAGATGGACACAATGTCTTTTATTGCTTTGTATGTGGTGCTGAAGATGGAGCCCAGGGCCTCACGCATGCGAGGCAAGTGCTCTACCACTAAGCTACAAACCCAGCCCCTCCAGCCCTTTTTATTTTTTATTCTGAGACCCTGTCTAAGTTATCCAAGCTGGCCTTGAACTTGGAATCCTCTTGCCTCAGGCTCCAGAGCTGGTGGAATTACAGGTGTGCACCACCATGCCTGGCTGGATTACAGATATTACCCAGGAAAAGTCTACTCAAATATCCCCAAATCTGAAAAACTCCAAGATCGTAAACACTTCTGTTCCCAAGCATTTTGGATAAAGGATACTAAAAAACCTTTTTTTTCATTTCTCTTTTACATGGTCCTGGGGATGAACCTAGGGCCTTGGGCTTGCTAGGCACAAATGCTCTACTACTGGGTAATATATCCAGGCCAGTGATATGCAACTTAATGTAGGTTAGCTATTTTGAGATCAATAACATTATACATTCCTTGATCCACTTTTATAAAGGAAATTCAAGTCTATTTCCCTTATGTTAAAGTACATGCTTTCCAATTCTGCTGTCTAATTAATCAATGCTAAACAAAAACAACTTTCAGAGCCTGATTGTTAAACATGAGATTCTTTTTAATCAGCAACATAAGTAAAACAGATTCTAAGACACATAAGGAGAAAATGTTTTCCCTCCATCTGCAACTAGGGAGACAGGGACGTGATTCTTCATCAAAAATCCTGCTCAAAGAATAAGAAGGTTCTAAATTGAGAACACTGATGAGAGGCTGAATCATGTCTTCTTTCTGATATGAAAGACTTATGTGAATATTTTAAACTATCATCATCTTAAACATTTTGCATAAATCTTGAACTTTTTCCTTGTATATATTTTATGTATATGTAATCATGGTAATGTCATTTCTACAATTTCTATTTGTAAGGAATCAGATCAATAATTATCATGTTCTGTGGGGAGGGGAGGAACACACTAAAACCCTGAATAACCTAATTCTGAAAAGCTGTCTTGATCATTTGTTACTACGGGATTAGCTTCAAATGATGTTTTTCTTATCCTATATGGTTTAAGTGTGAGGTTTTTCAAAGCAAGAGAAATATCCCTGGTCCATCCCTTCCCTCACAAGCTCACAGATATAATGTGACCCATTGCCGGCATGGATTCCTTTTACAAACTCAGATCTGGAGAGTGTTTGACTCATTTACCTAATCAATTAGAAGGATTTTATACTCTGGAAATAAACACAGCCATGCTTAGAGGGGGAGTGAGGATTGGAAACACATGAAAATAGCAGTGATTAGCTCTGGATAGCATTACTATGGGTAATTCTGACATTGTTTATGAACTCTTTAGGGTCCTCAAATTTTTTTTGCAGTAGAAATTCATTATTCCCATTATAAAATATATAATTTAAGGGAGTCTCAATAAAAAAAAATTAAAAAAGAAGGAAGACCAGATGTATGGGGAATCTGGTGTCTTTTCATCATTAAGGAGAGTGCACGGAGAAGCCTGTGGTAGGCAGGACTGTTCTCAGGGATGACCACAGCCTAGTTCACAAACCTGGGAACATGTCATGTCACTTGGCAAGGGAATTAAGGTTGAAGATAAATATACGTTTTAACTAGGTAACCTAAAGAAAGAACCACCATCCAGAATAATCCTGGTGGACCCAATGGAATCACAAATGCTACTAAAATTAGATGAGGAGGCCAGAAGAAGATAAAGATGTGACGACAAAATCGGGGTCAGAGGAAGGTGATGTGAGGCCAAGTGTAACCCCAGTGGCTCAGGAGGCTGAGGCAGGAGGATCACAAGTTTGAGGCTAGCCTCAGCAACTTAGTGAGGGTCTCAAAATAAATAATAAAAAGGGCTGGGGATGTGACTCAGAAGTAGAGTGCCTCTGGGTTCTATCCCTAGTACCAGGAAAAATAAAAAATAAAAAAAGGGGGAGACGATGTGAGGACAAGTTGAGGACCTGCCTTTGCTAGTGCTGAAGGTGGAGAAAGGGGCAGAAGCCAAGCAGTGCCAGCAGTCTCTTGAAGCTGGGAAGGCAGGGAAACAGGCTGGCTTGAGCTCCCAGGAGGAGCACAGCCGTGAGCAGCTGGGTTTGGCCCAGAGAGACCTATCAGACCTCTGACTCTGCACTGTATGGTACTAACTTGTGTAAGTCCCAAGTCTGGCTATTTATTTTTTTGTTACCAGGGATTGAGCTGAGGGGCACTCGACCCCTGAGCCACACCCCCAGCCCTATTCTGTGTTTTATGTAGACAGGGTCTCACTGAGTTGCTTATCGCCTCGCCATTGCTGAGGCTGGCTTTGAACTCGTGATCCTCCTGTGTCAGCCTCCCTGAGTGCTGGGACTACAGGCGTGCACCACCGTATCCAGCTAAATCTGGTTATTTATTACAGCGGCAAGAGGAGATTCACATAAGGCCTAAAAATGAAATGAAAGTTTGATTAAAACAAATGGCCTGGGACTGGGGTTATAGCTCAGCTTGCCTAGCATGTGTGAGGCACTAGGTTTGATCCTCAGCATAAAAATAAACAAACGGCTTTTGGATACTCTTACAGTCTTAGTAGGACAATCACACCCTGAACACAAAAGTGCAGCTAATTTGCCTGTGCAGACAGAGCCAGAGAGTGTGTACAAAGCTGAAAGAGTGCTTGGCACACGTCACCATGTTCCTCTCCTTCAGTGACTCATCACTTAACATGCAATGTTGGATAATGGAAGTTTCAAAGGTCTTATTAAAATGGAATTTCTAGGTAATTTAAATTTCTTATGTTCAAGTGAGTATTGCTTGTTATGTTACATGCATTTTTCCCTCATATGACTCTGTAAACGTAATTCTTCATAGCTGCATAGTGTTATCTAACATAATGTAGTTGTGGCTTGTAACCATTTTCGTTATCCTGAACACTAACTGTGGCCAAAAAAAACAACAGTCTTGATTCCAAACCACCGGGTCTAAATTTCTTAGGGACATCTGCACCCTTTAAAATATCACAAAATTATACTTTGTCACCTAACCCCCCACCCAGTTAACCACATTTGCAAACAAGTGTTTGTGCAATTTACCTTGGAAAGTTTATAGATACAGCTCAAGGAAGGGCCTCAAGCTGAGCTTCCTGTGCTAGGCCATTTGAGGTTCTGGTTCACTGTGTGACCTCTTAGTACACAGTCACCTTCACATGGATGTGGCTCATCATCTATGAATACCCAGGCTTTCCACCAGCCTCTGCAGGAGGCATTTAATGAGCTCCAGTGGCTCATCTCTGGGCTTGAGGTATGTTAATACATTTTGCCTTCATCACAATCTTCACAAAACTCAAAAAGCCAGGAAAAGGATGGGACAGGATTGAAATCCTGATACAACAAGATCAGGATTAGCAAACTACTGGCCACAGGCCAAATCCAGTCTCAGCCTGCTGTGGCTAGCCAGAGCTAATGAGCATTTTTACATTTTTAAAGAGTTTATAAATGAAAATATACAAGAGGGGAGAAGGAGCATAATTCTTTCCTGAAATGTGAGCTGATTATAGTGACTTCCATTCAAAAAGTGCAGTATGGGGAGGCGGAAAAAGGAGTAATTTTATAGTTCAGAAAACTGACAAATGCTACCTCAGCTAGGTGGTCAAGGTCAACCCCAGTAGTCACAAACCAGGTTAATAGTATGTATCTTTGCTATGATGAGATAAACATGGCAATTACCTCTGTGCTCATCTGCACTGTAGACCTAAGACCCAGCCTGATCATGAGAAAAATATTAGTCAAATTCCAGTAGAGGTGCATCTGAAAAATACTTCACCTTGGAAATTGTTGAGGTCATTGAAACTGAAGTCTGAGAAGCCAGTGCAGCCATGACAAATCTGAGGAAATGCGACAGTAGATGCAGTGTGGTGTCCTAGAGGGGACCCTGGAATGCACAAAGAAAGTTAGGTAAACACTACAGAAAATGGGATAAATCATGAATTTTAATTAGTAATAGTACATGAAAATTGGCCTATGAATTGTAACTGTGTCTTCTACTACCTGATTTTTTTTTTTTTTTTTTGGTATTAGGGATTGAACCCAGGAACCCCTAACCACTGAGCCACATCCCTGGCCCTTTTTATTTTGAGACAAGGTCTTGCTAAGTTGCTAAGGCTGGCCTCAAACTTGTGATCCTAGTGCCTCTGCCTCCTGAGTTGTTGGAATTACAGGTGAGGGCTATCACGCACAGCATAATCTCAGAAGTTAGTTGAGGAAACTGGCTGTAGGTGTCTGGAAACTCCGTACTATCTTTGTAATTTTTCTACAAATTTAAAAGAAAAAATCTATAAAAAGAAGAAAAATGTTCAACCATGAGTAGTATACAAAGCATAAAGTATTCCCCACCTACACTCTACAGAAAAGACTGCCAGCTGGTTCTAGATCCTGAGCTAATATTAAATCGTACTGCTTCACACAGTTCACACAGAGAAGCAACGAAAATTATCTGAGGCTATCAGATTTAAAGGCAGTTAACAGAGTGGAAACAAAAAAATTTTTTTTTTTGTGGTACTAGAGAATGAATGCTGAGTGCCTGTGATTACGCTGTATTTGCAGCTGTTTTTATTTTGAGACAGTCTTGCTAAGTGTGGAGGCTGGCTCCAACCTGTGACCCTACAGCTCGGTGTGAGCACCGTGCATGGCTAGGGCCAACTCTGACGTACTGAGTACTGGGAAAGTCCCTGCCTTTGCACAGACCCCTCTCTCAAAACTTCCACACAGCTGCCACCTTTTGCATTTACCAAACGAAAGACGCAAACCACTTTCCTTTTGCGGTGCTCGCAAACTCAAGCCATTTCCGTTGTTTGGCTCCACCTACAGACGAACCCCCTTCTTACCACAACACTGTCAAACCAAGCGCCAGCAGGACCCCGCAGCAGGCACTCGCGGACGCCTTTTCTGAAGGACAGGTGGCCAGGGGGAAAGGAGGAAGATACGAATGAGGCACAAGGCCTTGCTGGCTGCGGGCTACACCAGAAGACGTGCTGGGAAGGCGCGCGCCGGCACCCGCGGCCGGAGGTCTCCGAGCCGCCGGGGCCTGCACGCGACGCGGGCCCTCTCCTAGTTTCCCACGGAGCACTTCCTCCCCGAAGGGCCTCTGTGCCCGAGGCCCCAGGTCTTTCCAGTCAGGTTCCCTCACAGCGTAAAGGGCCGCTGCGGCTCGCGCGGGCACCCACGGCGGGCGGCGAGGTCGGCGAAGGCGGCGGGCGGGGCACACGGGCCCGCCGCTCCCCAGGCCCTGGCAGCGGTGCCGCCCCACGCGGGGCGCGCGGAGCCCGGCGGCCTCGCCCCCGGCCGCCCGCACAGCCGCGCACCTGCGTCCCGGCCACCCGGACAGAGCCCGCCCCGAGCCCGCCACTCACACGGCCGCACGCGGCTCCGAACCCGGGCCGTTTTCGGGTCTCCTCCCTCGGCTCCTCTTCCTCGCCGCCATCCTCGCCGCCCGCCGTGCAGGTTCTTCCTGGGGTCCCGACAGGTCTCTCAGACTCACTTTCCACCCGCCTCAGGAGGGGACGCAGGGCGTGAGGAGAACTCCGGAGAGCATCCGGGTGGAGCCCGTTTCAAACTCCCG
>CM053414.1:50551753-50581766 GCA_028644305.1 Xerus rutilus
GAGTGCGGGGAGCGGAAGCGGCCCGCCTTTCTTTCCCGGCATGCAGCAGTGCACAGCGTTTACAGCCTCTAACACAGAGACTTCTGGGAAACGTTCTGGAGCCCCGTAGTCCTCTCAGCGGTGGCGGCCGGCCGGTCTTTCCCAGCATGCAGTGGTGCAGGACCAGAGCCCAGAGTGCCCTGGGAGATGTTCCCATGTGGTGATCTAGGCACTGGGAGAGCCTGTGAGTGGTCCTCCTGAGCTCATGCCCACTTTTCCTTTTATTTTTTTGCTGTGTGTTTGGGGACTAGAACCCCAGAATCTTCCACAAGTGTTCTATCCTGGAGCTCTGTCAGCACTCTTGCCCACTCTTTTCTTTTTTCTTTTTTCTTTTGGGGCTTGAACCCAAGGGCACTTTACTGTTGAGCTGCAACCCCAGCCTTTTCTACTTTTTACATTTAAGGCACCTAAATTGCTCAATCTCACCTTGAACTTGTGATCCTCTGCCTCAGTCTCCAAAGTGGCTGGGGTTACAGGTGTGAACTGCCACACCTGGAGTAAGATTTGCTGGTTTGATGTTGTATCTATTCCAGATGTTGCCTTTATTCCCCCCCACCCCCACCCCTTATTTCTTCTCCCTCACAATGTTTTCATCTGGCCTGTGTTTGGGTTCACTCTTTCTTTTTTTTCCTTAAAAATTTTAATTTATTTGTTCTAATTAGTTATATATGACAGCAGAATGAAATTTGATTCATAGTACACAAATGGAGCCCCATTTTTAATTTCTCTGGTTGTACAAAAAGAAGAGTCACACCATTTGTGTTATCATACATGTACCTAGGATAATGATGTCCATCTTATTCCAACATCTTTCCTACTCCCATGTCCCCTCTTTACATTTCCTCCCCTTTGCTCTATCCAAAGTTCCTCCATTCCTCCCATGACCCCTGCTTATGGATCAGAATCCACTGATCAGAGAAAAATTCAGCCTTTGGTTTTCTGGGATTGGCTTACTTAACTTGGCATGATATGCTGCAGCTCTACCCATTTACCTGCAATGCCATGATTTTATTCTCTTTTAATGCTGAGTAATATTCCATTGTGTATATATACCACAGTTTCTTTATCCATTCATCTGTTGAAGGGCATCTAGCTTGGTTCCACAGTTTAGCTATGGTGAATTGAGCTGCTCTAAACATTGAAGTGGCTGCATCACTGTAGTATTGTGTTTTTAGCTCCTTTGGGTATAGAACAAGGAGTAGGATAGTTGGTCAAATGGTGGTTCCATTCCAAGTTTTCTAAGGAATTGGCATACTGGTTTCCATATTGGTTGCACCAATTTGCAGTCCCACCAGCAATGTGTGAGTGTGCCTTTCCCTCCACACCCTCGCCAACACTTGTTGCTTGTATTCTTGGTAACTGCCATTCTGACTGGTGTGAGATGAATTCTTAGACTGGTTTTGATTTGCATTTTCCACTTGCTAGATGTTGAACAGTTTTTCATATATTTGTTGATCAATTGTATATCTTCTGAGAAGTGTCTGCTCAGCTCCATAGCACATTTATTGATTGGGTTGTTTGTCTTTTTGGTCTTAATTTTTTTCTGAGTTCTTTATATATCCTGGAGATTAGTGCTTTATCTGATGTGCATGTGGTAAAAATTTGCTCCCATTTTGTAGGCTCTTTCTTCACCTCATTGATTTTTTTCTTTTGCTGAGAAGAAACTTTTTAGTTGGCCTCTATCCCATTTATTGATTCCTTTTTTTTTTTTTTTTTTTGGTACTGAGGATTGAACTCAGGGGTACTCGACCACTGAGCCACATCCCCAGCCCTATTTTGTGTTTTATGTAGAGACAGGGTCTCACTGAGTTGCTTAGCGCCTCGCTGTTGCTGAGGCTGGCTTTGAACTCGCAATTCTCCTGTCTCAGCCTCCCTAAGTGCTGGGATTACAGGCTTGAGCCACCGCGCCCGGCCCACTTATTGATTCTTGATTTTATTTCTTGTGCTTTAGGAGTGTTAAGGAAGTCAGAGCATAATTCAACATGATGGAGATTTGGGCCTACTTTTTTTTCTATTAAGCACAGGGTTTCTGGTCTAATTCCTAGGTCCCTGATCCACTTTGAGTTATTTTTTGTGCATGGTGAGAGGTAGGGGCTTAATTTCTTTTTGCTGCATATGGATTTCCAGTTTCCCCAGCATCATTTGTTGAAGAGGCTATCTTTTCTCCAGTGTATGTTTTTGGCATCTTTGTCTAGTATGAGATAACTGTATTTATGTGGGATAGTCTCTATGTTCTCCATTCTCTGCTATTGTTCTAAAAGTCTATTTTGGTGCCAATACTATGCCATTTTTGTTACTATTGCTCTGTAGTATAATTTAAGGTCTGGTATTATGATGCCACCTGTTTCACTTTTCTTGCTAAGGATTGCTCTGTCTATTCTGTGTCTCTTAATTTTCCAAATGAATTCATGATTGCTTTTTCTATTTCTATGAGGACTGTCATTGGGATTTTGATTGGAATTGCATTAAATCTGTATAATGCTTTTGGTAGTATGATCATTTTGACAATATTAATTCTGCCTATCCAAGAACCAGGGAGATCTTTCCATGTTCTAAGTCTTTTTAAATTTATATCTTTAGCCTTCTGTAGTTTTTATTGTAGTGATGTTTCACCTGTTTAAAGGTTGATTCTCATGTATTTTTAAAAAAAATTTTTTTAGTTGTAGGTGGACAGAATATCTTTATTTTATTTTTATGTGGTGCTGAGGATCAAACCCAGTGCCTCATGCATGCTAGGTGAGCATGCTACCGCTGCGCCATAATCCCAGCCCTGTATTTTATTTTTTAAAGGCTATTGTAAATGTGATAATTTTTCTAATTTCTCTATCAGAGAATTCATCACCGATGTACAGAAATGCATTTGGTTTTTGGGTTTTGATTTTATATTCTACTACTTTGATAAATTTATTTATTAGTTCTAGAAGTTGTATGGTGAAATCTTTCAGATCCTCTAAGTATAGAATTATGTCATCAGCAAATAGTGATAATTTGAGTTCTTTTTTCCCATTCATATCCTTTTAATTTCTTTTGTCTGTCTAATTGCTCTGGCTAGAGTTTCAAGAACCATGTTGAATAGAAGTGGTGAAAGAGGGCATCCCTGTCTTGTTCTAGTTTTCAGAGGGAATGCTTTCATTTTTTTCTCCATCTATAATGATGTTGGCCTTGGGCTTAGCATAGATAGCTTTTACAATGCTGAGGTATGTTTTTACTATCCCTAGTTTTTCTAGTGTTTTGAGCATGAAGAGATGCTGTATTTTGACTTTTTTTGCATCTATTGAGATAATTGTATGATTCTTATCTTTACATCTGTTGATTTGATGGATTACAGTTATTGATTTCCATATGTTGAACCAACCTTGCTTCCCTGGGATGAACCCCACTAGATCGTGATGCATTATCTTTTTAATATGTTTTTGCCAGAATTTGCCAGAATTTTATTGAGAATTTTTGTGTCAATATTCTTCAGAGTTTTTGGTCTGACGTTTTCTTTCTTTGATGTGTCTGTCTGATTTTGGAATCAGGGTGATAGAAAGGCTATTGTAAATGTGATAATTTTTGGCAGGATTCTCTTTATTTCTATTTAATGGAATGATTTGAGGAGTATGGGTATTAATTTTTCTCTGAAGATTTTGTAGAACTTAGCTGTGAATTTTCTGGTCCTAGGCTTTTCTCAGTTGGTAGGCTTTTGATGTCATCTTCTATTTCATTGCTTGAAAATGATGTTTAACTTGTGTATATCATCCTGATTCAGTTGTGTAAATCATATTACACTAGAAATTTGTTGATGTCTTCAATATTTTCTATTTTATTGGAGTACAAATTTTCAAAATAGTTTCTAATTGTCTTCTGTATTTTAGTAGTATCTGTCATGATATTTTCTTTTTCATCAGGGATTTTAGTAATTTGAATTTTCTCACTCCTCTTTGTTAGTGTGGCTGATGGTTTATCAATTTTATTTATTTTTTTAAACCAACTTTTCATTTTGTCATTTTTTCAGTTGTTTCTTTTGTTTCAATTTCACTGATTTCAGAACTGATATTATTTTCTATCTTCTACTTCTTTTGATGTTGATTTGTTCTTATTTTTCTAGGGCTTTCAGATGTAATGTTAGGTCATTTATTTGTTGACTTTTTCTCCTTTTAAGAAATGAACTCCATGAAATAAACTTTCCTACTAGCAGTGCTTTCATAGTTTCCCAGAAAATTTGGATATGTTATATCAGTGTTCTTGTTTAGCTATAAAATTTTTTAAACATCTTCTCTGATGTCTTCTGCTATCCATTGTTCATTCAATAGCATATTGTTTAGTCTCCAGTTGTTGGAGTAGCTTCTATATTTTATTTTATCATTGATTTTTAATTTTATTTCATTATGATCCGTTAGAATATAGGATAGTATCTCTATTTTTTTTGTATTTGCTAATACATGCTTTGTGGTATAATGTATTTTTTATTTTGGAGAAGGATCCATGTACTGTTGAGAGGAAATTGTATTCAATTATTGGTGGATGGAATATTCTTTATGTCTGTTAATTCTATTGATTGTATAATTGAGTTGTATACTTTTTTGTTTAGTTTTTGTTTGGAAGATCTATCCAGTGGTAAAAGAGGTATGTTAAAATTACCCAGTATTATTGTTCTGTGGTCTATTTTACTCTTAAAATTCAGAAGAGTTTGTTTGATGAACATAGATGCTCCATTGTTTGGGGCATATATATTTATAATTGTTATGTCTTCTTGATGTATGGTTCTCTTAAGCAGTGTGAATTGTCCTTTTTCCCTTTCAACTAAGTTGGGCTTGAAGTGTACTTTACTTGACATGAGGATGGAAACCCCTGCTTATTTACACATTCCATATGAGTGGTAAGTTTTTTCCCAAACGTACACCTTCAGTCTGTGGATTTTTTTTTCCTATGAGATGAGCTTCTTTATTTTTTTTGTATTTTATTTTTTATTTTAAAATTTTTAAATGTATTTTTTATTCTAATTAGGTTTACATGACAGCAGGATGCATTTTGATTCATTGTATATACAAATGGAGCACAACTTTTCATTTCTCTGGTTGTATACAATATAGAGTTACACCATATGTGCAGTCATACATAAACCTAGGGCATTTTTGTCCACTGCATTCCACCATCATTCCTGCCCCCATGTCCCATCCCATCCCTCCTCTCCCCTTTGACTAAAGTTTCTCCATTCTTCCCATACCCCCTCCCACATTATGGATCAGCATTCACTTATCAGAGAAAACATTCAGCCTTTGGTTTTCTGGGATTGGCTTACTTTTCTTAGCATGATGTTCTCCAACCTCATCCATTTACCTGCAAATGCCATAATTTTATTCTCTTTTAATGCTGAGTAGTATTCCATTGTGTATATATACCACAGTTTCTTTATTCATTCATCTATTGAAGGACATCTTGGTTCCAAAGTTTAGCTATTGTGAATTGTGCTGCTATAAACATTGAAGTGGCTGCATTACTGTAGTATGCTGTGTTTTAGTCCTTTGGGTATATAAACCAAGGAGTGGGATGGCTGAGTCAAATGATGGTTCCATTCCAAGTTTTCTAAGGAATTGGCATACTGGTTTCCATATTGGTTGCATGAATTTGCAATCCCACCAGCAATGTATGAGTGTGCCTTTTCCTCCACATCCTCACCAACACTTATTGTTGTTTGTATTCTTGATAACTGCCATTCTGACTGTCATGAGATGAAATCTTAGTGTATTTTTCTAATGGCTAGCGACATTGAACATTTTTCCATATATTTTTGTTGATTGATTGTATTTTTTTTCTGAGAAGTTTCTGTTCAGCTCCTTGGCCCATTTATTGATTGAGTTGTTCGTTTTTTTGGTGTTAATTTTTTTGAGTTCTTTATATATTCTGGAGATCAGTGCTCTATCTGATGTGCATGTGGCAAAAATTTGTTCCCAGATTGTAAGCTCTCTGTTCACCTCATTGAGTTTTTTCTTTTGCTGAGAAGAAGCTTTTTAGTTTAAATCCATCCCATTTATTGATTCTTGCTTTTATTTCTTGTGCTTTAGGAGTCTTGTTAAGGAAGTAAGGGCTTAATCTGACATGATGAAAATTTGGGCCTACTTTCTCCTCAGTTGAGTGCAGGGTCCCTGGTCTAATTCCTAGGTCCTTGATCCACTTTGAGTTGAGTTTTGTGCAGGATGAGAGTTAGGGGCTTAGTTTCATTTTGCTGCATATGGATTTCCAGTTTCCCCAGCATCATTTGTTGAAGAGGCTATCTTTTCTCCAGTGTATGTTTTTGGCACCTTTGTCTAGAATGAGATAACTATTTATGTGGGTTTGTCTCTTTGTCTTCTATTCTATATCATTAATCTACATGTCTGTTTTGGTGCCAATACCATGCTATTTTTTTTTTTTTTTTAAATATTTTTTTAGTTGTAGATGGATGCAATATCTTTATTTATTTATTTTTATGTGGTGCTGAGGATCAAACCCAGTGACTCACGCATGCGAGGCAAGCGCTCTACCACTGAACCACCGCTCCAGCCCCTACCATGCTATTTTTGTTATTATAGCTTTGTAATATAATTTAAAATCTGGTATCATGATGCTTCTTGCTTTGCTCTTCTTGCTAAGGATTGCTTTGGCTATTCTGGGTTTCTTATTTTTCCAAATAAATTTTATGATTGCCTTTTCTATTTCTATAAAGAATGGTATTGGGATTTTAATTAGAATCACATTGAATCTCTCTTGTGCTTTGGATTGTATGGGCATTTTGATGATATTGATTCTGCCTATCCAAGAACATGGGAGATCTTTCCATCTTCTAAGGTCTTTTTCAATTTATTTCCTTAGTGTTCTGTAGTTTTCATTGTAGAGGTCTTTCACCTATTTTGTTAAATTGATTCACAAGTATTTCATTTTTGGGGGGACTACTGTGAATGTAGTAGTTTTTCTAATTTCTTTTTCAGAGGATTCATCACTGATGTACAGAAATGAATTTGACTTATGGGTATTGATTTTATATCCTGCTATTTTGCTGAATCTATTTATTAATTCTAGAAGTTTTCTGGTGGAATTTTTTTGATCCTCTAAGTAAAGAATCATGTCATTGGCAAATAATGATAGTTTAAGTTCTTCTTTTTCTATTCTTATTTCTTTAATTTCTTCTGTCTAACTGCTCTGGCTAGAGTTTCAAGGACTGTGTTGAATAGAAGCATGAAAGAGGACATCCCTGTCTTGTTCCTGTTTTTAGGGGGAATTTTTCCCCATTGAGGATGGTGTTGGCTTTCAGTTTTGCATAGATAGCTTTTACAATATTGAGGTATGTTCCTAATATCCCTAGTTTTTCTAATGTTTTGAACATGAAAAGGTGCTATATTTTGTCAAATGCTTTCTCAGCATCTATAGAGATAATCATAATTCTTTAAGTCTATTGATTTGATGAATTACATTTTTTGATTTCCATATGTTGAACCAATGTTGCATACCTGGGATGAAACCCACTTGATTGTGGTGCACTATCTTTTTAATATGTTTTTATATTTGATTTGCTAGAATTTTATTGAGAATTTTTGCATCAATGTTCATGAGGGCTATTGTTCTGACAATTTCTTTCTTTGATGTGTCTTTGTCTGGTTTTGGAATCAGGGTGATACTAGCCTCATAGAATGCATTTGGAAGGGTTTCCTCCTTTTCTATATCATGCAATTATTTGAGGAGTATTGGTATTAATTCTTCTTTGAAGGTCTTGTAGAACTCAGCAGAGAATCGTCTGGTCCTGGGCTCTTCTTGGTTGGTAAGATTTTTTAAAAAAATCTTTATTTTATTTATTTATGTATTTTGTTTGCAGTACTGAGGATTGAACCCAGGGCCTCACACATGCAAGGCAAGTGCTCTACCACTGAGCCCCAGCCCCAGCCCTGGTTGGTAAGCTTTTGATGGCATCTTCTATTTCCTTGCTTGAAATTGATCTGTTTAAGTTGTGTATGTCCTCCCGATTAGTTTGGGCAGATCATATGCCCCTAGAAATTTGTTGGTGTCTTTGGGATTTTCTATTTTACTCAAGTATAGATTTTCAAAATAGTCTTTAATTATCTTCTGTATTTCAGTAGTGTCTGTCATGATATTTCCCTTTTTATCTCAAATTTTAGTAATTTGAATTTTCTCTTTCTTTTCATTAGGGTAGCTAAGGGTTTATCAATTTTATTTATTTTTTCAAAGAACAAGCTTTTTGTTTTGTTAATTTTTTGAATTGTTTTCTGTGTTTCAATTTCATTGATTTCAGCTCTGATTTTAATTATTTCTTGTCTTCTACTTCTTTTGGGGTTGATTTGTTCTTCTTTTCCTAGAGCTTTGAAATATAATGTCAGGTCATTTATTTGTTGACTTTTTCTTCTTTTAATGAATGAGCTCAATGCAATGGACTTTCCTCTTAATACAGCCTTCATAGTGTCCAGAGATATTGATAAATTGTATCAGAGTTCTAATTTACCTCTAAGAATTTTTTAGTTCCTCCTTGATGTATTCTGTTATTCATGCATCATTCAATAGTGTATTATTTAGTCTCCAGGTGATGGAGTAACTTCTATTTTTTATTTTATCATTGATTTTTAATTTCATTCCACTATGGTCAGATAGAATGCAGGGTAGTATCTTTATTTTTTTGTATTTGCTAAGAGTTGCTTTGTAGCATAACATAGGGTCTATTTTAGAGAAGGATCCATGTGCTGCTGAGAAAAAAAGTGTATTCACTTGTTGATGAGGAAATATTCTGTTAATTGTAAATTATTGATTGTATTATTGAGTTCTATGATTTCTTTTTTTAGTTTTTGTTTGGAAGATCTGTCCAGTGGTAAGAGAGGTATGTTAAAGTCACCCAGTATTATTGTGTTGTGGTCTATTTGATTCTCAAAATTGAGAAGGATTTTTTTTTGATATATGTGGATGCTCCATTGTTTGGGGCATAGATATTTCATATTGTTATGTCTTATTGAGGTATGGTTCTCTTAAGCAGTATAAAATATCCTTTTTTATCCCTTCTGAATATTTTTGGTTTGAAGTCTACTTTATCTAATATGAGGATGGAGACCCTTGCTTGTTTACATGGTCCATTTGAATGATATGTTTTATCCCATCCTTTCACCTTCAGTCTGTGGATGTATTTTATGAGATGAGTCTCTTTTTTTTTTAATTTTTTTAAATTTTTTATTTTATTTAAATGCATTTCAAGTCATAGTACATAACCAGATCTCTGTTTTTCCATTTCTCTGATTGCAAACCAAATAAAGTCACACCATTAGAGTCTTCATAGATGTGCCAGGGGTAGTAAAGACCATCTCAAATAACCATCATTACTATGCCCATTTCCCTTTCCTTCCTCCCCCTTCCCCCGAGATGAGTCTCTTGAAGACAACATATTGTTGGGTCTTTTTAAAAATCAAATTTGCCAGTCTATGTTTTTTGATTGATGGGTTTAGGCCATTAACATTCAGGGTTATTATTGAAATATGGTTTTTATTCCTACTCATTTTGGTTTTTAACTTGATTTGGTTTTTTCTTTGATTGGCTTTTCCTTTAGTGTAGTCTCTCCTTTTGCCAATTGTCATTGTTGTTTTTCATTTCCTTCTTATGAAATATTTTGCTGGGAATATTCTCTAGTGCAGACTTTCTCATTGTAAATTCTTTTAACTTTTGTTTATCATGGAAAGTTTTTACTTTATCATCAAATAAGAAGCTTAATTTTGCTGGATATAAGATTCTTAGTTGGCAACCACTTTCTTTTAGAGCTTGGTATATGCTGTTCCAGGGTCTCCTGGCTTTGAGGGTCTGGGTTGATAAATCTGCTGAAATCTGAATTTGCTTCCCCCCCCTGTATGTAACCTGCTCCTTTTCTCTTGCAGCTTTTAAAATTCTATCCTTATTGTGTATGGTAGGCATTTTCATTATAATGTGCCTTGGTGTGGATCTGTTGTAGTTTTGTACATTCAGTGTCCTGTAAGCCTCTTGTATTTGATTTTCCAATTCATTCTTCATGTTTGGGAAATTTTCTGATATTATTTCATTGAAGAGATTGTTCATTCCTTTGGTTTGTATCTCTGTGCCTTCCCCTCTCCTGATAATTCTTAGATTTGGTTTTTGATGTTATCTCATAATTGTTAGATGTTTTGTTCATGGTTTCTTACCATCTTCATTGTGGTCAACTTTATTTTCATGATGATATATTTTGTCTTCATTGTCTGAGGCTCTATCTTTCAAGTGATCTAGTCTGTTGGTGGTGCTTTCTATTGAATTTTTATTTGTTTTTTTTTGTTTCCTTCATTTCAAGAATTTCTGCTTGGTTTTTTAAAATGTCTCTCTTTCTTGAAGTAATCTTTTGCCTCCTGTATTTGATCTCTAATTTCTTTGTTGGAGTGATCAATTTTTGCCTATAATTGTTCTCTTATATTCTGTGTTTCACAGATCATTTTAATTAATTATGTTCTGAACTCCTTCTCTGACATTTAAACTACTGTGCTGTCAGTGGATTCTATTATTGTATCATTTTGGTTTATTTGGGGCACTTTCTTTGCTTGTTTTTTCATGTTGTTCATGTGTGTTCCTCTCTAGCAGTGCTGATCTGAGCTATTACTACTCTATAATCTTGTAGTGTCCCTGACAGTTACCAATACCTCACCTGTGGTACAACCAGGCCTGCAGGGATCTTGGGTATGATCTTCCTGGTCCTGGCTGTTGACTCTAGATGGAAGTAGGCAGCGATAGCCTCCAGTTGGTAGATGAGGCACCATAGCACAGAACTTGGTTGGTCTCCTCCTCTGTGCATGCACAGTCAGTCCACAATCTTTATCTCACAGGCTTATCGGTTCCCTGCAGTGTTCCAATACCTCTCCTTTAAGGGGGAAACCAATATTAACATATCTCAATACAAACAATATATAATTTTAGACCAAGTAGCTTCTAATAGGAGATTTATGGTTTGTCACAATATACAGAAATTTTGAGTTCAATTAGTATCTACTGAATAAACAATAGGTTTGCAAAAGGGTCTACAGTTTCTGCTGGCAGACTAAAGAGAGCTGGGGGTAGGGTGTAGGATGAGATGTTAGGGAGGCAGGAAGTGAAGATATAGTGTAATTAGATCCTAGAAAGTGTGAAAGAGGAATCCAAAAGAAATTGGCTTCTATTAGAAAAGAGAGAAAGAGATTTGGGGAAGACAAAGTAAGTAAGAAGAAAATGGAGTACAAAAAACACAGAAAAATAAAAATTAAGAAAAATAAAACCTGTAAATTAAGAAAAATAAAACCTGTAAAAATCAGAGATATGAGACTATATAATATAAATGCAATGTACTAATTAGGTATCCCAGTCCTCAGTAGTCTAATGCATAAAAAATACTTGGTTTCACAAATGTTGGGGATGTGAGTGTGGAAAAAGAGTAAGAGAGGGAAAAGAAGAAAAAGAAAGGAAGAGAAAAAAGAAAACAAAAAAGATATAATAGAGAGAAAAAAAGTCTTATGGTAAATAAGCAGGCTTGCTTCCCTTCTCATCCAGTAGGTGGGATTGTCTGTTGTTACTGGTGTCTCTCCACTCAGGTCCAAGCTGGTGACAAAGGAGTCTCAAAATGGAGGCATCTATTTTCAGAGATAGGGTGTAGGGCAGGGCTGGGAGGTGATGTGTTTGGAGATGTCTCTGTGGTGTGTTGTGCAGAAGTAGAAGGTTGACTCCAGACCCTGCCCAGTGTCCCCAGGTGTAGGCAAATAGAGGAGTTCTACAAAAGTAGATGGAAGTCCACACAGAAGAAGCAGCCAGGGGTCCTGTGTGGGAGCCAGGTGTCCTATGTGGGAGCTATATCTAGGGGTCCTGTGTGGGTGGTCGATCTGAGGTTCTGAGTGGTGTGTGGGTGCTGGAGTGGGTTCTTTACAGGTGATTGGCCAGGGTCCTGCTCAGGCAAGCAGCTGGGATCCTGCACTGGTGAGTGGCTGGGGTCTTGTGCAATTGCTGGGGCCTCGTGTCCCACAGGGCATGTGATTAGAATTCCAACATGGAGGCAGATGTCAAGGGTCCTCTATTAACTCACAGAGAAATAGTATTCCCACTATTTTAATCCTCAGTCCTGGAGAGACTAGGAATGCAGCATCTATCTAGGCCACCATCTTGTATCCACCAGCTGTGATGAGTCTCTTGAAGGCAGCATATTGTTGTTTCTTTTTAAAAAATCCAATTTGCTAGTCTATGTCTTTTGATTGATGAGTTTAGGCCATTGACATTCAGAGTTATTATTGAGACATGGTTTGTTTTCCTGGTCATTTTGATTTTTAACTTGACTTGGTTTCTCCTTTGATTGCTTTTTTCTTTAGTGCAGTTTCTTTCTTTGTTGATTTTCATTGTGGTTTTTTATTTCCTTCTCATGGAATATTTTGCTGAGAATGTTCTGTAGTGCAAAACTTATATTTGTAAATTCCTTTAAATTTTGTTTATCTTGGGAGGTTTTTATTTCATTATCAAATCTGAGGCTTAATTTGCTGAATATAAGTTTCTTGGTTGGGATCAATTTTTTTTTCAGAACTTGGTATATATTATTTCATGATCTTCTAGCTTTGAGTGTCTGAGTTGAGGAATCTGCAGAGATCTTAATTGGTTTCCCCCTATATGTAATCTGATTCCTGTCTCTTGTGGCTTTTAAAATTCTCTCATTTTTCTGTATGATGTGAATTTTTATTATAATGTGACTTTGTGTACATCTGTTGTGATTTTGTATATTTGGTGTCCTGTAAGCCTCTTGTGTTTGATTTTCCAATTTATTTTTCATGTTTGGGAAATTCTCTGATATTATTTCATTGAAGAGATTGTGCATTCCTTTAGTTTGTACCTCTGCAACTTCCTCTATTCTGATAATTCTTAGATTTGGTCTTTTCATGTTATCCCATAATTCTTGGAGCTTCTCTTCATGGTTTCTTTTTTTTTTTTTTTTTGTACAGGGTCTCACTGAGTTGCTTAGTGCCTCCCATTCTGAAGGTGGCTTTGAATTCAGAATTCTGTTGTCTCAGTCTACCACATTGTGTGCTACCATGCCCTGCTATTTATTTATTTTTTAATTTTTTTTTTTTTTGGTACTAGGGATTGAACTCAGGGGCGCTCTACCACTGAGCCACATCCCCAGCCCTATTTTGTGTTTTATGTAGAGACAGGGTCTCACTGAGTTGTTTAGTGCCTCACCATTGCTGAGGCTGGCTTTGAACTCGCTATTCTCCTGTCTCAGCCTCCCTAAGTACTGGGATTACAGGCTTGCGCCACCGTGCCTGGCTCTATTCATGGTTTCTTAACATCTTCATTGTGTGGTCAACTTTATTTTCAAGATTATATATTTTGCCTTCATTATCTGAGGTTCTGTCTTCCAAGTGATCTAGTTTGTTGGTGATGCTTTTTATTACATTTTTTTTTTTTTTTTTTTTTTTGGTACTGGGGATTGAACTCAGGGGCACTCGACCACTGAGCCACATCCCCAGCCCTATTTTGTGTTTTATGTAGAGACAGGGTCTCACTGAGTTGCTTAGCGCCTCGCCGTTGCTGAGGCTGGCTTTGAACTCGCGATCCTCCTGCCTCAGCCTCCCTGAGTGCTGGGATTACAGGCATGAGCCACCGCGCCTGGCCCTTTTTATTACATTTTTATTAGGTTTATTGTTTCCTTAATTTCAAGGATTTCAGTTTGTTTTTTTTTTTTTTTTAGAGTCTCCATCTCTTTCTTGAAGAGAAAGTATTTGCTCTCTTATCTCTTTGTTGGACTGATCAATTGTTGCCTGTAATTGCTCTCTTATATTATTCTGTGCTTCACAGATAATTTTAATTGTGTACCTTCTAAACTCCTTCTCTGACAGTTCATCCACTGTGCTTGCTGTCAATAGATTCTATTATTGTACCATCGTGGCTTGATTGGGGCATTTTCTTCACTTGTTTTTTCATGTTCTTCTGTGTCTTCCTGTCTGGCAGATCTGAGGTATTATGGTTTCTACCCTATAATCTTGTAGTGTTCCTGCAAGTTACCAATACCTCACTTCTGATGTAACTGGGTCTGTGGGGATCTTGGTGATGTTCTTCCCAGTCCTGGGTGTTGTCTTTAGATAGAACTAGGCCAGGACAGCCATGCTTTTGTAGATGAGGGACTGCAGCATTGTTGGTCTCCTCTGCATGAGTGTGGTCAGTCTCTCCCTCCACACATGCAAGGTCAGTCTCCTTTGCCTCCCTCTATTGAGTTTCTAATTTGGTTTATCATTTTATTCACTTCAAGGATTTCTGTTTTTTTTTTTCCAGAATATGTATCTCCTTTGAAGTAATCTTTTGCTTCCTTTATTTGTCTATATAGCTCTTTATTGAAATGGTCTTTTGTTTTCTGTGTTTGCTCTCATATTATTCTTTAATTCACAGAACATTTAAATTTTGCATATCCTGAACTCCTGTGACATTTTCTGCTGTGCTGGCCATGAATTCTAATAATGTAGTATCTTGGTTTGTTTGAGGCTCTTTCTTCCCTTGATTTTCATGTTGTTTTTGTGTCTTCTCCTCTAGCAGTGCAAATCTGAGGTATTACAATTTTTTCTCTATAAACTTCTAGTGTTCCCGAAGGTTTCCAATACCTCTCCTTTAAGAGGGAGATTAATATTAAGAGATCACAATGCAAACAATATATAGTCTTAAACCAAATAACTTCTATTAAGATGTTTATGGTGTTTTTCACAATAGACAGAATTGGTGAGTTTGATTATTATCTACAACATAAACAGTAGGCTTGCAAAAGGGTCTACCGTTTCTAAAAGTGGACAAAGAGAGAACCAGGGTAGGGGGTTTAGGATGAGATTTTATGGAGCTAGAATGTGAGAATATAGAGTTATTAGGTCTTAGGACATGTAAAAGAGGAATCAAAGGAAGTTGGCTAGCAGGAGAAAAGAGAGAAATAGACTTTGAGGAGACAGGTAAGTGGGAAGACAACAGAGAGACAGAGTACAAAAAACAATTATTAACAACAAGAAAAAATGTAAAAATAAAAGATTAAAGAATATACAACACAACTGTAATGTACTCTTCAGACATACCAGTCCTCAGTAACCTAATGCATGAAAAGTACTTTGTTTCACAAGTATTGGGAATGTGAGGGCAGGTAAATAGAGAGAAAAAAGAAATAAAAGAAAAAAATTTTGAAAGAAAATTAAAGAATTGTTTCTGTTGGAGTTCAGTATCTTTCCTGCTTTTCTTCTCATCTGGTAGGTGAGGTTACTATTTACTGGTATCTCTACCCTGAGTATGGTGAAGGTTATTAGGATAGGAGGGTTAGTATTATAGGTGAAACTTCTTGAGGTGGGGTATAGCACTTGCTGGTCCCCATTGGAAGACTGCACCCCAAGGATCTCCTTTGGGGCCTGATCGTATGATGTGGGCACCTGGTCTATCCCTTTATATCACCTGTAGACCTCACAATTCCTGGTTTCTGATTTAGTCTCTAAACTGTACCTCACTCACCCCTGCCCTTTCTACTTCCCAATCAGGAACCTCTCTCCCTAGTTCTTGTGGCCTGCACTCGAGACTGTGCACCTGTCACAGAGAGCTGCTTTGTATCTGGCAGATCAGGACCAGGCTTAGTGAGTTATAGGCCAGCCATGTAGCTGCAAACAATGTGCCAGGATAGCGGCTTTGGGAGGGGGGATTGGGGGACTTATAGGTATCTTGATATTGTGTCTAGACCCCAGCTGGTGTCTCAAGATGGAAGTTGCTCCAACTAAAGATGGCTATGGTGGTAGTAAGGATAATCCAAGATGGTGACAAAGGTGTCACAAGATGGAGGCAGCCACTTTCAGAGATGGGACATTGGGGTGGGCTGGCCAGTGGTCTTGGATGGCATGTTTGGAGATGCAGCTCTGTGATATGCAGTGCTGTGGTGGGTGGCTGTCTCCAGAGTGTGTCCAGTGTCCCCAGGTGCAGACTACTGCATGGAAGGGACTATGGCAGCTGTTGCAGTGTCCCAAGATGCAAGTGAATGCAGGAGCCTCACATTAGTAAATGGGGGTCTGCATGGGAGCAGAAGCTGGGGGTCCTGCAGGTGTGGGTGGCCTGGCCCTGTGTGGGCACTGAGGTTGGGGGGTCCTAGGTGGATATGGCTGTCAGGGTTCCTCTAATAGCTCACAGAGAAACAGTATTCCCACTGATTGAATTCTAGGTCACAGAGCGACAAGGAATGCAGCCTCCCTCTAGCCACCATCTTGGCTCCCCCACTGATTGTTTCTTCTGTTTGATCATTTATGCTGTTAAGATTCTCCAGTGTGTTCTGATGTTAATTCATTGTGTTTTTCTGCTCCTTAATTTTTGTTTCATGTTTAAACATTATTTCAATGTCTTTGTTGAATTTCTGAATTGCTTTTCTCTTTTTTCTTGAAGGTCACTATTTTTTCCAAACAGTCATTTTCAATTCTTGGTCTGAAATTTCTCTCATCTTTATGCAGGTCAGTCATTGAGATTGTGCTTTTTCCATTTGGTAAGAGACTGGTTTTCTATTTTTTTTGGTTCCTTGGTACTCACATCTGTTTTGTATTGAAGAACTTGGTGTTTATTCCAGTGTTCTCTGTCTAGCTTGGTTTGTATCACTCTTCTTGTTGTTATGTCTTCATCCTGGTCCCTTGCAGATTATCCCTTAACCCAGGGTCACTGCTCCCATTTCAGCACTGGATGGTGACCTAAGCAAAAGTTTGTGCAATTTCAATTATTTTCAAATTTGCCAAGGTATGCATCCTGGGTGGACCATGGGTACCCAAGGATGCAGCCAGCATGGGTGGGAAAGCCAGCCTGGATCTCTGACCCAAGGCCAGGAGAGCTCTGATGCATCCCAATTTATAGCAGTAGAGGCCTGCACACTGCCTGTCTGCACCTGGGTGGGGATGCTTCCCTGGTGCTCTGGCATGAACCTTCATGCAAAGGAATTCACTAAGGTTGGGAGGCTGCTGCCTGCCTGAATGTTACTTTCTCCAGGTGAGAACCCTGGGATATAGGGACTTCTCCATGCAGGACCTGTAAGGGACAGAGCCATAGTTAGGGAGGTTCAGTTTTCTTGCCATCTGCTTAAGGTACCTCATTGTTTCACCACTCAAGGAATTGTCACAGTTCTGCTTTTGAGTCTGATTCATTACTTAGCTTTTTCTGCTGGTATGACTAAGAGACCTTACAAGAACAATATTAGAGGAGGAAAAATTTGAGTGCTCACAATTTCAGAGGTCAGAGTCCATGGACACTGAGCTCCATTTCTGGGGATAGATGTGAAGCAGAACCTCATGGTGGAATAGTGTGGCAGAGGCAAGTGGCTCCTATAATGATCAGCAAGCAAAGAGAGAGAGAGTGAGAGAGATACACTTCACTTACCAGATACAAAGTATATACTCCAAAGGAAAGGCTGCCTGCCCATGTCCTCTAGCCACACTCTTCCTTCCTTCAGTTACCATGTAGTTGATATCATCAGGGGAATTTCACTGATTGGGTTAAGGCTGTCAATAACCCAAACATTTTTTCTCTAAATCTTCCAGCATCATCTCACACCTGAGTTTTTTTTTTTTTTTTTTTTTTTTTGGGACACCTAATATCAGGATCATAGAAGAAATGAGAGAAGAAATCAAGTAATCCCTAGAAATAAATGAAAAGACATATATTGTATAAAAATTGTCACACAGTATGATGGCACTTTTAAGAGGAAAATTTATAGCACTGAGTGCCTACCTCAAAAAAATAGATTCAAGATAAAAAATCTAATGCTTCATCTCTCTCTCTCTCTCTCTCTCTCTCTCTCTCTCTCTCTCTCTCTCTCTCTTTTGGTACTGGAGATTAAACTCAAGGGCACTTGACCACTGAGCCACATCCCCAGCCCTATTTTGTGTTTTATGTAGAGACAGGGTCTCACTGAGTTGCTTAGGGCCTTCCCATTGCTGAGGCTGGCTTTGAACTCGTGATTCTCCTGTGTCTGCCTCCCAAAGTGCTGGGATTACAGGCTTGCACCACTGCGCCTGGCTTAATGCTTCATCTCAAGGCTTTAGAAAAGCACAAGCTAATTCCAGAATCAGTAAAAGAAAGAAATAATTAAGATCAGAGACAAAATTAATAAAATTGGGAATAAATACAGTATAGAATTGTTTGTTCAAAAGGATAAATAAGATTGATCAATACTTAGTCAAACATAGCAAAAAAGAAGATCCAAAGAAACAAAATGAGAGATGAAAAAAAGCAGATATCATCACAGGCTCTTCTGAATTTCAGATAATAATTAGAAACTATTTTAAACATTTATACTCCAATAAACTGGAAAGTCTAGAAGACAATGAAAAATTTCTAGACACATAAGATCTACCCAATTTGAATCAGAAAGATATAGAAAACCTGGACAGACCAATAACAAGTAATGAAATTGAAAAAGTAACTAAAAGCCTTCCAATAAAGAAAAACCTAGGACCAGATGGATTCTCAGCGGAGTTCTGCCAGACCTTTAGAGAAGGACTAATACCAGTCTTTCTCAAATTATTCCATGAAATTAAAAAGAAAGGAATACACCCTACATTCTAGGAAAGCAGCATAACCCTGAAACTGAAACCAGACATCAAGGAAAGAAGCTCATAGACCATAATCCTAGAAGAACATAGAGGCAAAATCCTTCATAAAATATTATCAAACCACATTCAAAAAACATAGATTGTACATCAAGATTAAGTGGATTCCATCCAAGGAATGCAAGATTGTTTCAACATGCAAATCAATAAAGGTAATTCTCTATGATTAGAATTAAGTACAAGCATCATTTTATTATCTCAATAGATGCACAATACATCTTTGATAAAATCCAGCAGAAATTTTTAAAAAAGAGAAAGTAGAGATGAAAGGAACTTACTTCAATATTATCAAGGCTACCCATATATCACAAACTGAGAGCCAACATCATACTGAATATAGAACTGAATGCTTTTCCTCTAAACTGAGCAACAAGACAAAAGTGTCCACTCTCACCACTTCTATTCAATATAGTTCTTGAAACTCCGGCTAGAGTAATCAGGGTAGAGAAGGGAGATAAAGGGATACCAATTGGAAAAGAAGAAGTTAAAATTTCTGTTTGGTGATGACATAATCCTGTATCTAGAAGACCCTAAAAACTACACCAGAAGACTTCTAGATGTGATAAATAAATTCAGCAAATTAGAATGGTACAAAATTAATATTGACAAATCAATAGCCTTTCCATGCTACCACAGTGATTATGCTGAGAAAGGAGAAAATCTATACCATTCACAATTGTCTAATAAAACTTGGAAATTTATCTAACTAATGATGTGAAAGAGCACTGAAGAAAGAAGATGGGAAGATGGGAAGACCTTCCATGTTCTTTCAAAGGCAGAATCAGTATTGTCAAAATGGCCATATTAGTAAAATTACTATACAGTAAAAGTACTATACAATCCCCTTTAAACACCAATGACATTCTTCTCAGTATTATGAAACAAATTCAAAAATTTATTTGGAAGACTATTATGGAATAGCCAAAGAAATCTTGAGCAAGATCAATGCAAGAGCCATCATGGTATCTGATCTTAAATTTTACTACAGAACTATAATAACAAAACCAGCATGAAATTAGCATCAAAGTACAACTCAAGATAAATGGAATAGAGAAAACACAGAGACAAACTCACATTGTTACAGTCATCTGATAATTGAAAATTTGCCAAAAATATATGTTGGAGAACATATAGCCTTTTCTTTTTTTTCTTATAAATATAATTTTATTGCATACATATTAGGTACACAGCTTAAAAAGATTGAAAACCCTATTTTCTGGAACATAAGACAATAAATAAAACAAATATATAAATTGTATGAACATTAGACCAAGTATGTGATCTTCACATTCATATTATATACATAGTTTAACTTTTTTTTTTATAGGTCACTTATTTGAAACTACAGAATGATATAGAATATATGCCTCTTAAGTATTAGTTCAGGGCCTTAGAAAACAAGTTTACTGGTGGTTTTTATGGGAAAAAGAAAAGTGTTCACTGTATGTAACTATCATGTCTCAGGGGACATGATTTAAGAGAAAAAAGCAAGTGTATTAATTATTTCAGAAATTTACCTACATTGGACTGACACTTCTAAAATAAACATTCCTTCCTGAACCCCATTCTAATATAATTTATAAACTCTGAAATGAAGCTATGGAAGTTAAAATTTTAACATAATCCAGGTATAAAAGAAACTCAGACTAGATTTAATGTTTCTAATATTCACTAAATTTAGCATTTTTTTAATACAAAGTACCGTCTTTTAGAAATAGGGTATAGAGTGAAACTATACTTTCTTATGACCTCAGGTACAATGGAAAGATAGAGGCCAACAGACTACATATGCAGATTCTCTATCACAGGTGATGAGTAATAGTGAAGAGCCATAGGCAGTTCAAGGGACACAACATAGCACAACATTCTACAGTCTGGTTAACACAAATTTGGTGGAAAAGCGATCCAAATCTTATGTTTTTATATTTTAAGGGAGTCACACTACCCGTTACAAATTTGGTGTTTTTTTTTTTTTTTTTTTTTGCTATGGATTGAACCCCAGGGCCTTGGACATGCTAAGCATACACTAAGCCACTGTGCTCTGTTCCCAGTCCCAATATTTTACTTTCATACTAATTAAATAAAGGCAAAAATATTGTCAGTATTATGTTTAAAGGCAGGGTACATCATAAAGTTTTGAAGCTGGGCGCGGTGGCGCAAGCCTGTAATCCCAGCACTTAGGGAGTCTTAGACAGGAGAATCATGAGTTCAAAGCCAGCCTCAGCAGAAGTGAGGTGCTAAGCAACTCAGTGAAATCCTGTCTCTACATAAAACACAAAATAGGGCTGGGGATGTGGCTCAGTGGTCGAGTACCCCTGAATTCAATCTTCAGTATCAAAAAAAAAAAAAACAAAAAGAAAACAAACCACAAACAATAAAGTTTTAAAACATGTAAACATTAAAAGTACACTTTTATCTAGAACAGTTCATTTTCTGATGATGCATCATTACTGTACTTATATTTAGTAAAGTGAAAAAACTACCTTTATGACAAAACTTATATTTAAGGAACACAATAAACAAACTGACAAACACAATAAACAAACTTACCTGTGTTAAAGAAAAACTCAATCTGTTGAAATTGACCAGGCAGGGTTAGTTTCCTGATGCACAGAAAGACAACTCCTATAACATGAGAATTAGTAAAGAAGCTCACTGCCATGAATAGTTATTTAGCCAACTATAGACCTAGGGGAAACATAAAACAAAGGAAACCAAGAAATGATAAACCCTCATTCCTCATTGGAGCTTTATTTCTCTTCTGTATCAGTCTCAGAGTACATAGGGCACAGTGCTGCATTAGGCCACCGTATGAAGGCATCAGTTTTACCTCCCAGCTCTGATAACTGTTCCAGTGAAGACACACAAGGATAATGGTCTTTTAACATACCTGGTAATTTAGAAGTCTTCTCTTGAAGATGTCAGGATGTCTCACTTGTGTTAGAAACTTCAGCTCCTTAAATGCAGAATTTGATTCATCAAGTTGCCTCTTTTATACTTTGCAAGTATGGTGTAGTAGATACATTATATTTAATTAAGCAACTTGCTGCAGTTACTGTATCAGGGGTTTTATTTGTACCTAGTTTCTGTATCATTGGTTGACTCTTTTATTTTGTGATCTTGCTCTTTTTTATAATCTGAAACCACATTTCTATGTTTATTCTCAATTTCTGGTTTTTCTGGTTCTAGATTAACACCTATGTCCTCCGTGTTGACTTCTTGAACTTGTTCTTTGGAGGCATAAGCCTCAATATTTTCTCCCAAATAAACTTTCTCATGACTCTTCATTGTCAGACTATCCACAAGGTCATGTTGCATCTCTTCAATAGGACAAGTCCCTGCCAGAATGGCCTCCTAGATTGAGATAATGTTTTCAATGGAACTAGTGATTGGTTCAATATGTACAAGACAAATCCAATTTTTTATGAGTTTTTTGGCATCTGGAATATTCTTAATTAACCTAATTAAGAATTAGTGTAACCAATATTTATTCTTTTGGGCATCCCTTATTAATCAGGTTCAGGCATTCAGAAATTGTTTACTTTTTCAGTAAATAATCTTTGTTCATCTTCTTCTGCCATGGTAGTCAAAAAAGACCCAACTGGTTTTTCATTTTGTCCTTCAGACATGGACTTTGTAACTACTGAGTTAGAGGGCCTTTTCAGTACTTTTCCTTTGACATTTTCCCACTTCCTCAGATGAGCTTTTCTCTCACACTTTCTTTGGGCTGAGCTGATCTATCAACAGTTGCTTGCCTACAATTTCAGATGCTATGTTTCTTGACAAAATCCTATTTCTTTTTATGTCCTGAGAAAAACTGTTTTGAGCACTAGATACAGCCATTTTTGGTTGCAATAATTATTTTTCTTGAGGCCCTTTTCAGATTTTAACACTGGCAGGGGTTTGGCTGATGTCTTGTTTCATGGCATCCTGGGTGTTATTGTAGTGACTTTTAATAGGTTGCACAAGATGTGTGTTCCAAGGTTTAGTGTTCACAAATTTAGTGCTTTCATATTTACTAGTAGCAGTTGTATTTGAGGCTGTATTACTTCCACTGTTATATTGGTGGTGGTTGTGTGTTCAGGCTTTGTAGCTTTGGAAACAGTAATTGAAACTTGCTTTGTTATTGCAGAACTCTCATTTTTGACTCATAGAGGCTTTCTAAATGAATTAACCTTAGATTGACAAATTTGGCTGCAATAAGATCCAAGCACAGGTTTCTTGGACATGTTAGCAGCTTGGTTTGGTTTTTCTGCAGGTATTGGTTACTTTTTAGAATTGTTATTGTTTTTAAGGTGAAATGCCTGGCATATGTCATATTTTGATTTTGGCTGTCACCTTGAATTGATAACTACAGAGTTTCAGTGCCATCTTGAAAATCATGTGTTTTAATTTCTGTAGCTGAATTTGTTAATTTATTATAAGGTTTTAAAGAAAACAATTATTTTTACCATTGGTGTATTATTTTTGCTCCCTATAGGTATTTTTATATTTTCTTTATCAACTACTTTTGTTTTCAGGTTCATAATTTTTGTCTATTCTTGGAATTGGTCCTCAGAGGTCATCATTCCCTGGGCTCTACCAGGTAAGCAGACGGGACTTCTCAAACATAGCCTTTTCAACAAATGGTGCTGAGAAAACTGGATATCTCTATGTAGAAGAATGAAGCTAGGTCCCTATCTCTCACCCTGAACAAAAGTCAATTCAAAGTGGATCAACTGCTTTGGAATGAGACCAGAAACTTTGCAACTGCTACAAGAAAACGTTGGTCAAACACTTCAACATATTGATGCAGCACTGAATTCCTTAGCAAGAACTCTAGAGTGCTCCCAGTAACAGAGCATTTTCCTTCCATGTATGAGACACTGGGTTCTATCCTTGGCACCACATAAAATAAATCAATAAAATATAGGCATTCTTTCCATCTACAACCACAGAAAATTTTTAAAAAATGAGTAAAAAGAGAACTTTAAACTCCAAAAAATAAAATCAAGAATTCATAAGTAGGATGGGATCAAAAAATTCTGCACAGCAAACAAGCAAAAAGAGAGAGCCTAAAGAATGGGAGAATATCGTACAGGTTAATCCTCTAACAGATTAATATCCATCATGTCTAAAGAGTTAAAAATGCTTATCAAAACCATTAACAAACAAATAACCTAATAACAACTGGAGAAAGAAACTGAGCAGATATTTCTCAAAAGAATAAACACAAATTGTCAACAAGTATATGAAAAGATATTCAACATCTCTAGCAATCAGGCAGATGCAAATCCAAAGTACACTAAGATTTTATCCCATTCAAGTCAGAACTTCATGGGGTTTTGTGTTTCTGTGGGCCATCATTTTATTTTTTATATTGTTAATGGTTGGAATTTTTCTTTTAATCAAAAGTTTTTTGTTTTTTTTTTTTAAAATGTGATCCTGGGGATGGAAACCAGGGCTCCAGTCAAGTGCCCCACCACTAAGCTACAACCCTAGCCCTCATTCAGCACCTTGAATGTATCATCCCTTCTGGCCATGAGTGTTTGCCCCTTGGATGTCTCCTGATACTCTTACAGGTGTGCTCCTATTTTAACAAGTCTTTATGTCTTGTAGAATTCTTCCCTGTCACATTGTAACCAATGTGATCAAGTTGACCATTGTACCAACAAATAACTCAAACAGTTGGAAAAGTACCCGAATAGACATTTCTCAAGGAAAACATACAAATAGTAACTTGAGTGTATGGAAAAATTTAAATACCCTAGTCATCAGGAAAGTGCAAGTTGAAACCACAAAAGGATACCACCAGATGCTGTTAGAATGGCTATTAAGGAAACAGACAAAAGATGAAAACGTTGAAGATGTGATAAAAATGGAATCCTTACGTATTTTTCTTGGGAAGGTAAATCAGTACAGCCATTGTGGAGATGAGTACAGACGTTCCTCAAGAAATCCAAAAGAGAACTACCATAAAACCTATCCATCTCACCACTCTGGGTATAATTTTTAGGAAAATGAAATTGTTATGTTGAAGAGATATCTACACTCTCATGTTCATTACAGTATTTTACACATTAGTGAAGAGAAGGGGTCAACCTAAGAATCTATCAACAGATGAATAGTAAAGGGAATGTGGTATATATACACGACAGGATACAATGTGGCCTTAAAAATGAAGACCTGTGGGGCTGGGATTATGGTGCAGTGGTAGCATGCTCGCCTAGCATATGTGGGGCGCTGGGTTCGATCCTCAGCACCACATAAAAATAAAATAAAGATATTCCATCACCTACAACTAAAAAGTAAACATTAAAAAAAAAAATGAAGACCTGTCATTTTCACATGGATGAACTTGGAGGACACTATGTTAAGTGAAATAAGCCAGGCACACAAACACCAATACTGCCTGCTCCCACAAGCATGTGGAACGTAAACTTTTGAACTCAGAAGATAGAATGATGTTTATCAGTGGTAGGAGCATGGGGTGAGTTGGGGTGATTTTTGTCAAAGGATAAAAATTGCAGTTAGGAGGATTAAATTCAGGAGCTCTATTGTACAACATGGTGGCTTTAGTCAATAGCAGTGTTTTGAATTCTTGGAAGTTGCTGCAAGTGTAGATTTTGTGTTCTCATCACAAAAAAGTTGTGATGTAGTATATGTATTAATTAGCTCAATATGGTCATTCTATATATATAGTAATGTATTTCTGTACCAGAAATTGAATCCTGGGGCACTTTACCACTGAGCCAAAAACTAGTCCTTTTAAGTTTATATTTTGAGACAGGGTTTCATTAAGTTGCAGAGGCTGCCTCAAACTTGCCTGCACCTGCCTCAATCTCCTGGGTTGTTGGAATTACAGGTAGGTGTGCACCATCGCATCTGGCACATATATAATTCTTATTATTAAATGTATCTTAAGTGTATTATTTAAAATGGAAAAATAATACACATCTTTACTCTGAATTCTTCATCTGTCAGTTCTCAACATTTCTGCTTCACCATATGAGGCTGTGTCTTCCCCTAGGCATTAAGGCAAAGGAACTTTTTTTTCAAAACACTCACACAGTCTCTCTTAGGTATGATCATAGAAACTTTTATGATCATAGAAACTTATAATTGCTTGTGGGAAATGGGACCTGGAAGAAAGTGGAAGTCTTATTAGTGTCAATATCACAATATTGTGCTGTTGCTGAAACTATAGGTGAAGTGATAATTGTGTTTCTTTGGTGAATTGAGGTCACAGGGTGGAGGACCTAGCCTCAAGTTCTGGCTACCTCCCTCCCAATTGACACAGGGTGTCATGAGTGTCGGTTGGGCCTGCCTTTCTGGAAGCAGGAAGGAGTTGGTGAGTATTCTAATTTCAGCCCATGAAACAGTCTATAAGGGGATTAGCTCTAAATGAGTCTGTGTCTGCTTAGGCAACATGTCTGGAAATGTGGCCCGTCTGGGGTGGTATATCCATCCAGGAAGGAGGAAAGGAGGCATGGGCTGAGCTTGCTTAGAGTACCTGCAGTCTGAGATCCTACCCAGCCTCTACCTGCTTCTAACAAACATACTTTAACACACCAGTACTAATGATAGTTGTGGGAATTTGTTCCAAGCAGTACTGAGGGCTGCTCTGTATGAGCACTGAGACTGATTCAGAAACCAGTGGAGTCTTCAGCCTGCTCTGCAGACACAGCCAGGAAATGAGAGTCCCCACCATTGCTTCAGTAAATGTTCCATGTCTGCAATGATGAGTTTGAGGATGTCAATTGAGTCACCTGGTTTTCTATCTCAAAACAGGATCAAATGGCAATTTCTGGAGTGTAATGAGTTTTCTCACTTGGGTTTGATGTGTTAAATGGAGATGATAATTTGTTCTCTCTGAAAAATATTTGTACTATATTTATCAAGGTGGTGCATTGTTCCTTCCTGAAATGAGGGACCACAATTTCCAAGAAAAGCTAACATTACATGCATGAGATTCACACAGCAGAAAAATTAAGTATATAGCATGTTTCAGATTCAAATATGTCTTGTGATACTTTGTCAGACTATAAAAATTCTAATGTTGTTTTCAGGCTGCACTTTACTTTTCTTTGTTTTTACAAGATCTGATGCCTCCACATTCCATTCTACATGTTTGTCTTGTGTTTTATCATGATTCCCAAATTACATGTTACCTTTTGTTTGTGTTTATCATGGGATATCCACCATTATATGCTAAATAATGAAGATGAATTTAATTGTACCATAAAATTGTTTGCTGCTTTACATTTCACATACCTTAGCTTACAGCACAACAGATTCTGCAGTAGATACCTTTGACAAAAGTTATGTGATTATTTCTGTTGGTATCCTATAATGATTCCTACTTAGTAAATCCAATTTGATCACAGATATTATTGGGTGCACAAATATTTTATGAACTCTTTTGCATCTTCATTCACAAGTGATATTGGGCATAAAATACATTATTTATAGAAAATAGGAAATTATCATATTCAATTAGCAGATTTCAAATATAACAAAGTATACATATGTTTGGATTACTAAATGAACACTATGTAACTATGATGATATAGCACATCAATGAGCACCATCAATGTCACCTGGATGCTAGGTATAAAACCTTTTTATTGATAATTGAATGAGTCACAGAACATTATTTTTACTGAATTATAATTTTATTTTGTGGTACTGGGAATGATCCTGGGAGCACCACAACTGAGTTATGCCCTCAGCCCTTTGTGTTTTTAATTTTGAGACAGAGTCTCCGTAAGTGTTTGAGGTTGACCTTGAACTTGTGAAGGTCAGTCTCTGTCTTCTGAGTCATTGGGATTAAAGTTTCAGCTGCCTGATTCATTGGGATTAAAGGCATGTCTGTCCATGCCTGGAGCCAAATTTTCCTTATGTGCAAAAGAAAAATATTATTAGGTTTCCAGCCAGATATTTCTGATTATTAAATTATTATATTACTAAATGTTATAATAGGTAAACCATTAGTTACAGTGGGCCAAAGACTGTAAATGCTACACAAACACACAGACTTTGGAAAACTCTTAACAATGAAAATCTATCTTAGAAATAATTTCATAAGGAGCACTGATGGTAAGTGGAGAAGTTTGAATTTTACTTTCTATGACATATTTATCCTACAACTTTTCTTTGAGTTTATAATCCTCTTTATATTGTTTCAGTGAAGTCCTGGACAATAGGAGGATGTCCTCCACATATTTGAAGTTTGGAATAATCTTCCTCTTACAGATTGTCATTGGAATCCTGGGGAATTTCTCACTCTTGTTTTATCATGTCTTCCTTTACTTCAGTGGATTCAGGTCCAGGCCCATAGACTTGATTCTCAGGCACCTGACTGTGGCCAACTCCTTGGTCATTCTCTCAAGAGGAATCCCAGAGATCATGGCAGCTTTTGGGTTGACAGATTTCCTCAATGATATTGGATGCAAGCTTGTTTTCTCTGCTCACAGAGTGTCCAGAGGTGTATCTGTTACCACCACCTGCCTTTTGAGTATATTTCAATACATCACCATCAGCCCCAGAAACTCCAGGTGGGCGGAGCTTAGAGTGAAAGCCCAAAAGTACATTGGCCCCCTTAATATCCTCTGCTGGGTCCTGCACATGCTGCTGAATATCAGAGTGCCTATGCTTATGATGGACAGCAGGAGCACAAACAACGTCAGCAGAGGTCTATATTTTCTGTACTGTTCAGCTGTGCTTCACGACAAAGACACAGACTCAGTATTTGCAGCATTGACTTTCTCACATGACATGTTGTGTCTGCATGCCATGATCTGGGCCAGTGGCTCCATGGTCTTTATTCTGTACAGGCACATGCAACGTGTGCACCATATTCATAGACACCTCGTGTCATCAAGATCTACCTCTGAGACCAGAGCTACACAAAGCATCCTTGTCCTGGCGAGTGCCTTTGTATTCTCCTATACTCTGTCTTCCGTCATTCATGTTTGCTTTTCTGTGTTTGATAAAAACATGTGGTGGCTGGTCAACACCTCTGCCTTAATCAATGCATGTTTTCCCACAGCTAGTCCCTTCATTCTTATGAGTCGTGAGCATGTTGTGTCCAGGCTCACCTGGAGGAAATAGAGAGACTGACTCAGTGGACAAGTGTAACTTATCTATGTCATGGCTGCACTCTGTCACAGAAGTTTAATTGCCATTATGAGCCAGTTAGTTGCAGAGTGTGAGACAGCTAGAGCTTTTGTTTCTCTAACAAAGAGTAATTAAAAGCCATACTACATGAAATTTTTACTATTTATTTTTTGACATAATTTTACATATATTTTGATATTTTGTGCTCCCTGCCTTTATTTTCTTGCTATATGTGGTATAGTTCATTGATATCCTCCATAATTTAAAAAATTTATATTTTGCCTTTATTCTATATTTATTCAATCTCATTAATAAGTATCATATCATAAATGACACTATATTTAAGTGTTTTCTCATTTTAAAAATTTTCTAAGTACCTTTATTGATTTACTTTTTGTGATGCTGAAGATCAAACCCATGCCTCAGATGTGCTAGGCAGGCACCCTACCACTGAGCTACAACCCCAGCCTAGTTTTCTCTCATTTAATATTCTTTTGTTTCTCTCTACTTTTGACTCCTCTAGGTATACTTGGTTAATCCAGCATGTCAGATCCAGATTTTTATTTTACATTGAAATTTCTGCTCATGTGTATTTTAAATAATTCTTCAAATATTGATCACAATTTGCACAATTATTAATTTTAAAAATTTTTAATCATTTTTCAATTGTTAATTTTAAAACCGCATTACTCTGGTATGATTTACATGCAACAATTTGCTGATTTTAAGTGTATATAACTTGATATGTTTGAGATTAAGTGTACATTCATGAAGCCTTTATCAAAATACAGAAATATCAGTAGATTAGAGGAGCAGAGCAGTGGAAGGAAAAAGGTGGGGAATCCTGGGAATTGAATTAGAGCAAAATATATTCCATGTTTTTATTGTTATGTCCAAATGTATCCTAATATTAGATGTAACTAAACCAAATTAAAAAAAAATCAATGCTATTCAATCCGAAGCTTTGTGTGTGTGTGTTGGTGTGTGTGTGTGGTACTGGTGTTTAAACTCAGAGTCTCCTCCCTGCTAAACAAGCACTTTAAGTGTACCTTTTTCTCCACATCCTCGTCAGCACTTATTGTTGCTGGTATTTTGGATAGCTGCCATTCTGACTGGGGTGAGATGAAATCTGAGGGTAGTTTTGATTTGCATTTCTCTAATGGCTAGAGACGTTGAACATTTCTTCATATATATGTTTATTGATTGTACATCATCTTCTGAGAGGTTTCTATTCAGCTCCTTAGCCCATTTATTGATTGGATTATTTG
>CM053414.1:50582266-50606138 GCA_028644305.1 Xerus rutilus
TCTCGCGGTTGGGTGGGCACTGGGGCCAGGCACCCTGTGCGGAAGCAGGCCCGGCACGCCCGGGATAAACTCCGGGCTGAAGCCCTGGGCCGGATCCCCCACCACAACTGCATTCCACCGGTCGGCGCCGAAGTCACTCCTCCTGGCTACCGCTGTCTCCTGGTGGCCCTGCGCTCACACACGCAAGCGAGACTCTTGCATGGGGCGGTGAACTGCAGAGAGCTGCCCAAGAAGCTGGTTGGAAAATGGCACCCCACTACTTCCAGTCTCAGTCTCGGAGAGCCGTAGCCCTGGGCCAAGGCCCCTGGCTGCAACTGCGTTTCTCCGGCCGGCCCAAAGTCACGTCTCCTGGCTACCGCTGCCTCCCGGTGGCCCTGCGTTCACACAGGTGAGTGAGACTCTTGCGTGGGGCGGCAAGCCGCAGAGAGCTGCCAAAAAACTGGTTGGAAGATGGCACCCTGCTACTTCCAGTCTCAGTCTCGGATAGCCGGAGCCCTGGGCCGAGGCCCGGGCTGCAACCGCGTTTCTCCGGCCGGCGCCGAAGCCACGCCTCCCGGCTACTGCTGCCTCCCGGTGATCCTGTACTCACACATACACGAGTGAAATTCCTGTGTGGGATGTTGAGCCGCAGAATGATGTCAGGAAGCTGGCTGGAAAACGGCGCCTCCACCACTTCCAGCCTTGGTCCCTGAGAACCTAGTGCAGAGTGGACTGTCTAGGCCGCCATCTTGGACTCCTGGAAGTATTATTAATGGCAATGTATCACAGGAGATATAAGGGTAAAATTACATATTCTTACAGAACATATTGATGCACAGAGTAAAGAAATGAATGGAATGAATTATTAGAAAGATAAAAATACAATAATCTAATAGAATGTTAAATGAGCACACCATAAATAAATCTATATTTTCTTTAAAATTCGTACATTTCTAATGAATGGAGTGAATTTTTAGAACAACAAGAGTACAAAAATATAATAGAATAATAAAGAAGCACACTGTATGCATTATCTACATTTTTTACAATTTACACATTTTTAGTTATATTTTATTTTTATCATTTATTAGTGCATTATAGTTATCCAAATGGTGCTGTTTATTCTGAGAAATCATGTATGCATGGAATATAATTTGCTCTACTTTAGTCCACCATATTTCTCTTTCCCTCAACTTCCCCCTCTTCCTGTTTCCCTTTCTCTACTCTTCTGATCTTAATTCTATTTATTTATTGTTTTTTAACTGGTGCTATATAAAGGTAAAATTTACTGTGAATTATTTAAAGATATATAAAATTATACTTTGGTAATTTTCATTGTGCAGTTTCTCCCTTCCCTGGCTGCTCCACTTTCCCTCCCAATGTCCTTCCTCTTCTCCACTGATCTTTCTATTTTCATGAGTTTCCCCTTTCCTCCCTTTTTATTCAAGCTTCCATATCACTACATTTTAATTTGTTATAAGATCCTATGGGAAAGTGGCTGTATTTATTAAGTATAAAATAAATTGTAAGCCATTCTAGAAATGAACATGAAAACCAGGTAAGAGGAAAGTTACCGAGCATTCCTTACAGAAACACTGCAGATTTAAAGAAAAGGAAGAATCCAATCATGTCCTTGTTTGCAGGTCTCTTGGTGGCCATCACACAACACTGGGAGCTTGAGCAACATGGATTCACTTCTCATACTCTGGAATCTGGGAAGACCAATGTTAAGGTTCTGGTCACCCCCTTTTTGAGAGTTCTCTCTGCCTATACTGAGCAGGGTGCCTGTTGGGGTTAGCTTTTTCATTGCATTGATCAAAGAACTGACCCAAAAATAAATAAATGATTTAGTGGAGCAAGTATATTTTGGGGCTCATGGTTTCAGTGTTCTCATTACTTTGGAGCCTTGTGGCTCCATTCCCTGGGGCATGAGGGGAGGCAGAACATCATGGCGATGTGTGTGGTGAAACAAAGAAGCTGGGAATGTGGCTCCTCCACCCAGGAAGGAGCAGGTAGGGGAAGGGGGTAAAGAGGGACAGAGAAGGGGAGAGGGAGAGGAGGGAAAGGGAGGTGAGAGAGACAGACACACTCCACTCCTCTGTAGGGATGAAACATATATCCCAAAGGCACACCCCCAAACACTTCCTGCCTCCAGGGACGATCTCCCTGCCTTCAGTGACCACTTAGTTAACCTTCATCAGGGGATGAATTCACGGATTGTGTTAAGGCTTTCATAACCTGATCATTTCACCTCTCAAACTTGCACTGTCTCACACTAATGTGATCTCGGGGAGTGGGGGGATACCTCATATCAAAACAATAACAGTGGCCTTCTTGCTGTGTCCTCATGCCTCAAGAGGGAGAGATCTTCAGTGTCTTTGCCTTAAGAGCAATAATCTCATCAGGACAACCCCAACATATGACTTCAGTTAACCCAAGTTACCTTCTGTGCATCCCTCTCAAATACCATCATATGAATATTGTGTGACAAATATAGGCAAATCATAACAGATAAAAAATAAACAAATTATATTACTTATTGAAGTTTTGGAGTTTGGGAAGACCCAAGTCAAGGTTTTCTCCCACTAATTTCTTGAGTGCTCTTTTTACTGTTCATATGGCACACACATATTTGTGGATACATTGTATTTATGAGCACATTATATATAGGATTTTCTAAAGATAGAATTTAAAAAATATCAGACATAATTTTACTTATCTAGGGTGCAGTGTGATGTTTCAATATATGTATACAATATGTGATGGACAGTCAGATCATCACACATTGATCATTTCTTTGTATTGGTAACATGGAAAATACTCCCCAGGAGCTGCTTTGAACTACACACCTAAATGATGTCAGCCATAGTTACACTACTGTTCCAGTAAACACTAGAAGATATATACACATATATACACACACACCTATATATACATATATATGTGTCTGTATATATATATATATATATATATGTGTGTGTGTGTGTGTGTGTGTGTGTGTGTGTGTGTGTATATAATTTTTTGGCATTGCTAATTGAACCCAGGAGTGCTTAACCACTGAGTCACACCCCAGCTCTATTTTCAAATTCTCTTTTATTGAGATAAGATCTCAGTACTTTGCTGAGCCTGGTCTGATCTTGCAATCATATTGCCTCAGCCTCCCAAGCTACTAGGTAGGAGCTATTTTGTGCAACTGCACAGCTGTACCTGTTAACCATCCTCCTCTCTTCATCCATCCTGCATATTTCCTTACCTCAGGTAATCAGTCTTCAACTTTTACAGTTTAAATTTCCACCTAAGTGAACATCCACTATGCTTATGGATCTGCGTTTTCATTTGATGTCCTCCAGTCTTCTCCACGTTGCCACAAATGACAAGATTTCAACCTTTTAATGGCCTAATAATATTCAGATGAGGGTATATATCCTCATTTTCTTTATCTAGTCATCCATCCATGGACACCACAACATTCCCTGCTCTCCTCTGTGTGCTCCACGGTGTCTAGGATCAAGGAAAGGAGCCTCCTCAGACACTGCCAAGTCTCTTTGGAGATGCTAGCTGGGTGTTTTGGTAATTGCAACAGGGCAAAAAGTTTTCTGATGATCTCAGCTTCCCCAGCTGCACTGTGATGTCGTGACAGGTGACATGATCATTGTAGCTCTGCAGGGAGGTGAGGTCATAGGATCACAAAGCCATATCTCGTGGTCTGGCTGCCTCCACCCACACAACACTGCCTGTCAGGATCACTGGACTGTGCTCACCAGTCAGCAGGATGCAGGCAGGTGAGGATTTGGTATTTAAGTCTGACGGAATGTGTGAGGGAAGGAGGCATGTCAGGAGTCTAGGTAAGTGGTCCTGTTAGATAAAGGGGATCTTAGAATTTGGACATGCTCCAGGACAAAAGCCCTTCAGGAAGAGTAGAAATTTGTGAGGCCTGAGCTCAGTGGTAAAGAGTTGAGAGTAGCAGACCCCTCAGCAATGCCTGATGCTTCCATTGGAAGTTAATGTCCTCATCATAAAGACTTTTGTTGTTAATCCATGTGACACTGAAACCTGAGTGTCAAGATGCTTAAAGAATGCAATTCTGAAATCAGTCTGCTGTTAAGTCTGCTTTACATCAATCATAGATATGATTTTTACAGTTAATAGGAATGTACATATATAACCGCCATGCTTGTAATACACACTAGGATAAGCTTGCAAGAACTGTCTAGTCCTGTGCAGATTCTCTGCACTGAATTTTGCTGGCTGGAATGAAAATGTTTCATCAACTCTGCTGTAGGAGGTGCTGAATCGAACAGTAACTGCATCTGCACTGGGGACAGGAGGGGCTGTTGGTGATGCTGAGTTGGTTTTTATTCCTGAGGTTCAGGAGTCAGTGTGGAAGGAACAGGTGACTTAGGATATGAAGTGTCAGATGGCAGTTGTCAGACTTTGATGTATCTTGCTATGAGTTTTCTCACTTTATGAAATTCTAATATTAACACTTCATAATAAGATAAGTTCATGAGCTTGTAGATGTATCAATTAACTGATTGAAACTTTCTCCAATGTATAAATAGATCATAATATCACATTTTACAAAATACAGATGATTTGTCATTTTTAAATAAATGTAAACCCCAAGTCTACTATTTTAATATATAAAATGCATATGATTACATATCTTGAAAATTTCCCATAATTGTCTTGCCTTAGTTTTCCCCCCATATCTCAATATATGAGCAGTTGTTTCATTTAAAACATGCATTGATCATTGCCTGTAGGAAGAAAACCTGGCAAACTGGATTTCTGCCCTACTCACTCATGTACTAATATTTCATGTGTTGTGTTAAGCATGTGGTGTCAGAAGTTTAATAAATCCTGTGCTAGGGGATCTTTCCTATATTTTTATGTAATAAAATAATTTTAGTCTTTCTCAGCAGTCCTGATGTTTGGATAAGGTCATCTTGATGAAAGCCACCCTGATTCTGGTGCAACTTCCTCTAAATTTGTACTACAGTCAGTGCATCTGATTTTAATCATGATCTTTTAAGATTCTTTCATAACTGATATTGCCTGGTGGAATTATTACTTCTACATAAGTGGACATTAGCAACAAATATAAAATTACCTATATCTGATGCAAAACAATGACAAATTGTTAAGTACCAATTAAATACGTACCTGGAAAAATGGAAAAACTCAGTTAACTATCCTTGACAGTAAAGCAATGTGGGTTAAATACACACTTTGGAATAAGCACAGGAAGAATCAAGTCCCTGAATTACTAACCAAATGGAATGGAAAAAAATCAGATAATATCTGTCACTTAAATTGTCCTCATCTTGACAACAGTAGTGGTGGCCTTATAGAATGTAAAGAATTCTATACAATAAATATGTTACATATGTCTGCTCCTGGAATAGTTTTAATACATTTCTACACACTTTAAATGACTGACATTTTAATGTTGGAATCCTCTTAAAAACAGAAACATCTTTAAGTAAATATTCCTGCTGGGGAGTAACTATAAGTAGAAGCACTGAATTTTTTCAACATTATGAATGGAACCCTTGCCTCTTGTCCCCATGCAGGATCCTCTGCTTCTGAAGATACATGTCAGTCTTTGGGAACTGGCAGAATGGCCTCTGGGGATTTGGCCATGGGTATGATCTTCTTAACCCAGACTGTGATTGGAATCTTGGGGAATTTCTGTCTCCTTTGCTTCTCCTTCTGCCTTTACCTCTCTGGTTGCAGGTTAAGATGCACAGATTTGATTATTAGGCACCTGATTGTAGCCAACTCCCTATTCTTGCTCTTCAGGGGAGTCCCACAGACCATGGCAGCCCTTGGGTTTAGACACTTCCTCAGTGATCTCGGATGCAAACTTGTTTTCTATGTTCACAGGGTGGGCAGGGGTATGTCCTTCAACAGCACCTGCCTCTTGAGTGTCTTCCAGGCCATCACCATCAGCCCCAGGGACTCCAGGTGGGCAGAGCTCAAAGTGAAAGCCCCCAGGTACACTGGAACCTCTGTATTACTCTGCTGGATCCTCCATCTGCTGGTGAATATTGTTGTTCCTATGTTTGTGACTGCGAATAGCACTGACATTAATATCACAAAGAAAGGAGATTTTGGATACTGTTCTGGTGGTGATTATGAGAGAAATATTTATGCAATAAATGCAGTGTTGCTGTTGTTCCCTGATGTGCTGTGTTTGGGTATCATGCCCTGGGCCAGTGGCTCCATGGTTCTCATCCTGTACAGGCACAAGCAGAAGCTCCAACACCTCCATGGCAACAGTCCCTCCCTCAGATCCTCCCCTGAGTCCAGAGCTACTAAAACCATCCTTCTACTGGTGAGCACCTTTTTGTGTCTCTACACTCTCTCCTTCACCTTGCACATCTGGTGGGGTGTTTCTGGTAATCCCAGTCAGCTGCTGGTGCAGCTCTCTGCCTTAACCAATGCATGTTTCCCTGCCCTCAGCCCCTTTATTCTCATGAGCAGAGACACCAATGTGTCTAGGCTCTGCTGGAAGACAACCTCCCCTAGTGTCCTCAGAATCATGTGACACGTATGCACCTGTACCATGTCTTGATGGTTACTCACTCATCTTTCCAGAGCCATAAATACAATTATGACAAAGTCAGAACTTAAAAGACTATATATACAAATATGTATGCTCTGTATGTGTTTCTACATGTGTGTGTATGTGCTTCTCTGTGATCATCTGTCACATTATGGTTATAATCAGCAAGCTAGAAAACTGAGAAATTGCATATAAAAACAAACAATAATATTCTGGACTACAATGAATTCCTATGCTCTTTTACATTTTATGTCATTTATATTAGTATGATTATGTTTTACACACCTTTAAATTATCTATGTGTATATAAAAAGTATTTGTTCTCAATAAGACAGCTTCTCCTGTTGTGTTGAGTAAATAATGGAAACATTTGGAAGTAGATTCATCAATTTACTGTTTACTTTTCATGATACTTGCTCTATTTTCCTTTTCTATCTTAATATCTCCTAGAGTAATACAAATAACAGAACCCTACCTTTTAGTCTTTTTCTATGGAAGTTGTGTATTTATTACATTTTCATTTTTAATCTAGAAATGACAGCTTATTTTAAAACAATGATCATGAGTTTCAAGCAATTTAATACTTAGGGACAATACAACAGTGAACTCCTTTCCTTCCTTCCACTTTAAATGAATCCTGACTTGGATAAAATTATTTAAAGGTCCATGGACAGGTCATTCTTGGACAGCATGATGGAATGGCACAACTCTGTAGAGTCTTTCTAGAGGAAATCAGGACATGTTCTGCTCAGAGTTTTCTCCTCAGGATTCTCTCTGGTCAGTGTCCTCAGCAATGAGCACTGTTCTGACATCTATCAGCAGAGAGCACTATAACCTCTTTTGTATTTTATTCAACTCTTATACACCAGGAAATATTTTTTTTTGGTACCGGGGATTGAAATCAGGGGCACTCGACCCCTGAGCCACATCCCCAGCCCTATTTTGTGTTTTATGTAGAGACAGGGTCTCACTGAGTTGCTTAGTGCCTCGCCATTGCTGAGGCTGGCTTTGAACTCGCGATTCTCCTGTCTCAGCCTCCCTAAGTGCTGGGATTACAAGCGTGAGCCACACGGAAATATTTTTGATGGCTTTAAATTTTATATGTTATTTTAAATTTATGTGTATCTTAAAATGTAATTGTGGGTTTTTTACAGCACTGAATTCCAGTGTTTATATCAGCTTCATTGATGTAACTGTGTACTATAGATGCACATGTGAATGTTTTCAGTGGGCTATTAGAAAGAGTACTGGGTGTGTAAATTGTAGAAAGACTTTTGGTGACACATGGACAAGACTGTTGCACATATACATATTTGAGAAAGTGATGTGGAGGTGTTTAAATCTCTCCAGCATTGGTGACACTGCCAAGTAAATTTGTGAAAGGTTTGTATGAATGCCATTCTGTTTCAATGTGTGTTTCCCAAAGCCTGGACTGCAGAGAGCTGATGGGGCACCCATGGAACCTCCATGCTCCTTCCTCACTGATCCCGAGGACTAGACTCCATTCCCAGGAGGACGTGCGTGTCAGCACGTGTCCATGTTCATCTGTCACAACAGGAACGTGAGCAACATCACAGCTCAAGAAATCACGGTGAGGATTTCTCCTGAACAAAAGACCTCGAGGAGGACAGAATGGAAAGTGGCTCTGATATCTAAGGGAAAAGTATGTGAAGGGTTAACCTTGGGGTCAGCATGTAGGCCATTGGTGCAGCCTTGCCTATTGTACCTAAAGCCCCAAGTTAAATCCCCTGCGCCATAAAAAAATAAAAATAAGGGTAACCTTGACTGTAATACAAAGGAAAATAAAAACAAGTCATTGGAAACAGACACATTAGGTAAGAACATCAGTAGCACAAATTTTAGGAGGAAAAGTAAAAAGGGCCCTTGTCCTGGGACTTCTTACCAGAGAGGCTGCCATGTCTTCCTCCTCCTGTTCTGGGTTTCCTTCTCAGACAAGACTACCTTGACAACTCTTAACTTCTACTTGAGAATCTGCCTTTGAAGGCATGTATAGATAGTTAATAATATGGGCCCGTCCTTGAGTGTGACTTAGGACAGAGGAGCTCATTGGTGAGAAATTTGGAAAAACTTTGAGGAAGCACCCTCAAGGTTATTGTTCGGGGCCATTTGACTAACGAGCTCTTGGTGCCTCAAAACTTTCAGCCTTTGATCCTGTGAGTTTTGGAACCTGGCCAGTTCCCACCTCACAGAGATTTTACAGCCTAAGGCCAGATGCATAACGCTGGACTGCACGTTGGGAGGGGTTGCTGTGTCTTTTTAAGCCCTCCAAAGGAGAGAGAGCAAGAAGAAGAAGAAAAGTATTTCATCTGGACCAGAGAAGAAGAAGGGACCCATCTGGACGGAAGAATGAAGGTATCCAACTGGACCAGAGCAAGAGAGAAGGAATCTAATTCAACAGAAGAAGGGGATCCATCTGGGAAGAAATTTCAACTGGGGAGGAAAGAATCTGATGTTTTGAGTAAGAAGAAGGAACCTGATTAAAAAAAAACAGAACTGACTTGCGAGGTGGAAGGCAGATTCTCACCTGTGCTGTTTTACCCCACTCTTGGTGTTGCTGATTTTACCCAAGGCTGGGTGTTGAAGGTGATGATGATGCTATAAGTGGAAAAGAAGGATTCACACCTGTGATGCTTACCCTACCCTCGTTGTTGCTGATTTTGCTGATTTTGCTGATTTTACCCAAGGATAGATGTTAAAGGTGTTGATACTGTTGTAAGTAAAAAAAAAGGATCTTGAATGATGCTTTGAGGAGAAAGACTCTGAAGGTGATATGGTGCTTTGAGGAGGAAGGCTCTTACCTATGTGTTTGTTTATTTTACCCAAGGCTGGGTGCTGGAGGTGATATGGTGCTTTGAGTGTACTTGCAAACCTGAGTTGTGTTATCCGATGTTGATTGGTGAGTGCTTATTGGGCTGGAGCTGCTCTCTCTTCCTGTTTTTCTATATTATTGATTCATTATATACAAGATTCAATATTACAAAGTATAACTGTTGCTTGCTTTGTTATATTGTCTTATATTAAAGCTTATAAAACCCATGCTGTTGTGAGGCTGGTGATTCACCCCACAAATCTGCCTAGATAAATTAGTCTGAGCTCAGCAATTCTTGGTCATAGATCCAGACCAAGACAAGGCATCAGCAAAACCGTTCCCCTATCCCAGCACTCCCTCTGGACACAAGGGCCTCACAGAGAAAAAAATGACTCACTCTCCTGTCATTTGTCACAGCAGAAGTTCAAGAACAATGAGCTCCTGTGTGGAGACCAAAATAGGAACTCCTTCCTGCATCCAGGTGTCCTGCTCTGCTTCCAAAATGAGAACTTTTGCTAGAGTTATGGGACTATGGGTGGCACTTCCCTACCCCTAATGCAACTAGGCAGATCTTGTTACCTCCCTATGGAATGGATACTAAACTCAGCTCTATGAGCATAGTTAGAAATCCTCATGGTTGACTCTGGACTCATCTTATGTTCAAAATGAACAGTTAATTTAAACTCCATTGATGCTTCAACTCAGATAAATAGATGCATTCACAGTGGTGACAATGGTGAGTACATTTTCTACAACTGTCCATGGGCTCTTAATTGGAACCCTGTGCTGAGACCACTTGGGCAAGTCTTGCCTCTGGAGCTTCCATGTGTTGTCAATCACTTGTTGTCCACAGCCTTTCTAAGACCTTGCAGTTCTGCAGGCCTGGAGTGAAACCCATGGAGTGGTTTCCTTAAGAACTTCCCTGTTGATGGTGATGTTCTTCCCCTGCATTCATTGTCAGCAACACTAAGCTAGAGAAAGCAGATACTGCACAGGTTCCCTCCCACCCTGGATACATTATGTCAACACAAATACTACTATTTGTTCCCAGTGAAGGATGCTAATCATCATTCTAAAAGATCACGTTTTTTGTTGCTTTCTAGTGCATAAAATGTGATGAAGGGAGTTGTCTGAGGAAGTCTGCTTTTGGAGATCTGCATGTTTACATTCACTCATGCAATGTTTAATAAACCTCTACTACATGCTCAGAAGTATGTTATGGTGTCATCTGCTGGAACCTCAGTTATGTTCTGAGTTAATCATTGTAATATGCAGGGAGGTATGTATTGAGTCTCTCATAATTCACACAAGAATTTCATATCTCATTGGTTCCCTGTCATCCTTTTAAGTAGGTTGCATAGAATACAACCTATGATTAGGTTGAATAGTGTGGATCTGAAGATACAGAAAGGAAGGATGGAGAAGTAGGTCAAAGGAATCATTTAAAATTTATTTTTAATTATTTTGACCAGCACAATATTTGTGCAAATTTATGAGGAACAGTGTGATATTATAATTTGTGCATATATTGGGTAGTGATCAATTCCGGGTCATTAGCATATCCATACACTTCCAATTTTATCATCTCTTTATGATGATGACAATGAACTTGCACTTTTCTAATTGTTTTGAGATCTATGATGCATTGTGGTTAACTATATTTACCCTCTTTACTCTAGAACGACAGAACCAATTCTTCCTCAAACAATAACATTTTACCCACAGAGTACACCACTTTCTTCCCAGTATCCAGTATCCACTATTCTGCTCTAAACTTTCAATAGATCTTCTTGTTTAGATTCCACTTGTGTGAGATCATTTGGTGCTTGTTATTCTGTGTCATTTCCCATGACAAAATGTTCTCCAGTTCCTTCCTGGGGATTTGTCACAATGGAAGGACTCCACCATTCTTTTTATGGCAGAACAGAGTTTCATTTCTATTAATCTGTTCATGGACATTTAGATTGATTTAACATCCTGGCTGTACTCAATAGTGCTGCAAACAAATATGGAATGCAGATGTCTTGTGACATACTTCAGTTTATTTCCAGCAACAGGATTTCTGGACCCCATAGCAGTCCTAGTTTCAGCTTTTGAGAAACCTCCCTTCTGCTCCCTGCAATGCTTATAGTGATTTCCCTCCCCTCCAAGAGAGCACCAGGATTTCTCTTTCTCCTCACATCTCACCAGCATTTATGATGTTCATGCTAGATCACAGCCATTCTCTATGGGGTGAGTTGTTATCTCATTGTGACACTACTGTATTTTTCTAAGGATTAACCATATTGATCATTTTTCATGTATCTGCTTTCCATTGGTATGTAGTCTAGTCAGACATGTCTACTAAGTTCTTTGGCCTTTTCTTGACTGGGTTATTTATTCTTTTCTTGTTGTTTTTGATTAATTACTTATTAGCAGGGTTCATTCTGACATAATCATACATGCATGGAATATGATTTGCTCCATATTATGTCTCTTTATTTTTGGCTGAAGTCACTGTCACAAATGAGAGTATGTACTCTGGATCAATTTTAGTCTCCATTTACAAGGTATGTATTTTCCATCATTTCATGTTCAGCCTATGGATGTCATTGCCTATAAGTGAGTACCTTGTATACACAGAATTAATGAGTCTTGCATTTCAATCCATTTTAGCAGGTTTTGTCTTTTGATAGGTTAGTTTAGTCTATTAACATTCCGTGTTCTTTAGAGAGCTGATTTTTAGTTCTTGCCATTCTGATTTATTTCAAATGCTCAATTTGGACTTCATTCTCATTTAATTGACTATTTTCTAGTAAAACTCATCTATATGTTGACTCTTATATTTATTTTTCATTTCTGTGTGAAATATTTTCCTGAGTATATTTTGTAATGCTGGCCTAGTGGTCATGAATTCTTTTAATTTCTGCTTATCATGGAAATTGTTTTTTGTCTTCCATTCTAAAGGATAGACAGCAATTATATTTCAGGGATATATATATATATATATATATATTTATATATATATAAATATATATATATATATATTTTTTATAAGCCCTTCTGTATTTTAGATTCTGGGCTGGAAAATCAGCTAGCTGAATGCTACAGAAACTCCTCTGCCCCATCACAGACAAGGGGAGAGGAGTGAAGCTGACCAAGAGCAACTCAGTGAGTGCTACCTCTGAACAAGTATTCCCCATAGCCACCACAGGAGCTCAGATATGGAGAGGCCAAAGGGCAATCTGCCTCTGTCATGAGGGTGGGTAAAACCATAAATATGCACAGAAACCAGGGTGGAGGCTGCACCATTGCAGACAGCCAACAAACATGATCGTGCCACTACAATGACAGCAACATGGAGGGGAGTGGGCATTCAGTGATTCTTAACTGATAGCCACAGGAGCTCAGATGAAGTAGCACCAACTGACACTCTACCCCAGTCATGCAATAGTACTCCAGTTATCTACAACAGCCAGAATGCAGACTTCTGTGGCACAGATCACTCACAGACAATTTGCATTCACAGGTCCCACAGTTGCAGATAGCTGGCAAGTTCCATGCCACTATTAAAAAATCCCTGCTTAAAGTTACTTGGCATTCCACAGTATCCAGTGACATCCCTGAGCCTTTATCCTGTGCCCCTGCACTCAACAGAAAGAGCCAGTAAATGAAGCAGCCTCCAAGAGTGCAGTCTTGGGCTTCTGGGCTGATGAAAAAGCACTGGTTGATGAGAAAATCTTAGTAACATGAGAAGAAGCCGGTGCATCCTAGCACCTGTGCAGCTGTGCATCCAAGAGTTGCCATTTAACTCCGTTCTCATTCAGATGCAAAAAAACAGAATACAATTCCTGAGGATAATTCCAAGCAGCCAGCGGAGAACCTCATGCACACACAATGGTAGTGCACTCCAGAAAGGGCTTGCTCAGGAGCATTCCAGACATGAGCCACCACCAGGTATACCCACATATGTGCACACTGACCCAGGAACTTCCAAGAAGAAAGTTCCTTTATATTCTCTTTCCCTCATGGATCAAACAGACCATAATTGTACCTAATATCACTATTTATAGGTTTGATTGTGGTCCAATGCCAAAGCTACCCAGCAGAAGGAGTGATTCTGGAAGCATGAACTGAACTAGTGAAGAGAGTTGAGGATAACAGACCCATCCCCAGTGCCTGATGACCTTAATGGAAGTTAGTATGGTCATTAAAATAAAGGTTCATGGTGATCCATGTGACATGGAAAACTGAGTGTGAGAGTCACTGTGCTTAAATCTGTAAATCTGTAGTATTCTGCTGTGGAGTTTCAATCAATCAATCAATCACAGACACAATTTGTGATTCAAATCAATCACAGACACAATTTTTAAGATAATTGGAAGTCCGCTTATGTACTTCCATTCTTGTAATAAAGTCTAAATGATAAGCCTGCAAGAACTCTATAAGCCTGTGCAGATTTTGTGTATTTGCATATTAGTGGCTGGAATAGAAATGTTTCCTCAAACTCTGCTGTCAGAGGTGCTGAACGGGACAGTGACTGCATCTCTCCTGGGGACATGAGTGGCTCTTGTTGATGGTGAGACTGTTTCCATTCTTGTGGTTCAAGTGGCAGTTTAGAAGAAACAGTTGAATTCATGATAATCAGTGTCAGATAGCAGTTGTTAGATTTCATTGAATTATAGGATTTTTTTATGCATAATAAAATTCTTATATTACATTTTCATCTACTCAATCTTGTTAAGGTCACAGTCTGATAGATATGCTACTGAGTTTGACATTTATACTGACTCTATAAATGTGCATTTATGGGCTGGGGTTATAGCTTAGTGGTGGAGTGCTTGCCTAGCAGGTCTGAGGCACTGGGTTCAATTCTCAGCACCACATATAAATAAATAAATAAATAAATAAATTTCTTTAAAAAAGTTCTATTGACAACTAAGAAAATATTAAAAATGTGTATTTATATTTGTATGTATATATCTGGATACATAAATTTGTACACTAGTCATGTATGCAATCATTAGTGAATTAAATCAAATATAATTAAAAATATGACACCAATGCCCATATCCACAACTTCAGTGTATAAAATGCACAGGATTCCATGCCACACTATTTAAATTTTTGTAACTTGCATGTAGAAATATTGTTTATCTTATCTCTTTGAACTGCTTTATTTAAATTATATGTTACATAATTAGCGTATGAACTAACACTAGTTACCTGTAGTTTCTACCCTACTCTATCATGTACTAGGGTGTCATTATTTATAGTCTAGGGGTCCCATTAGATTGTGGTAGAGATACTTATCTTTCTTCCTGGTAGAAAAGAAAACAAGTCTTTCTGTGGCTCTCTTGATATGAGGCTAATCTTGTACTCATAAAATCCAATCTGATTATGGATTAGTTTCTTGTGTTCTTATACTGAAATCAGTGCATCTACCTTTTATCATGATCTTTGAAGGCTTATTTATAATTGATATTGGCTTACAGAATAATTATTTCATATCAGTGGGAATATGCTGAAACTTTACTTACATATTCCTGATATAAAATAGAATGACAAAGTGTAAAACAAAAAATTAAATATATGTCTGGGTTACTGAGAGAACTCAGCTAACTAGCTCTGATGGTGGAACATGGTGGTTAAATGAACTCTTTCATTTTCACATTTTTTTTTCCAATCTGGTTAACAGTTTTCATAAAACAACACTGTAGATAAAATTTGCAGGTTTACTAGTTTTAGTGAACAAATCCTCAAATATCAGTACCTTCCTGTGGCCATATAATTATGTCAGAATGAACTTAGTTACAACTAACTGGTATAAATACCACAACTAGGCCAAATGCACTCATTTAAGTCAGGCAAGTCTGTATCAACCCCCAAGTCTGTATCAACACCGATCCAGGGAGGAAATAAAACGAATCATGTATCTCTCAGCTTAAATCTTCCTCATATTTTAATACCAGTGCTGGCTTCATAGTATAAAAATAATTATGAGAAATGAAAGTTTATGTCTTTTCTTTATATCAGTGATAAACATATCATAATACCATTGAAATGGTTGACATTCTAAAGTTGGAGCCTTTTAAAAATGTATCATGTTATTTGTACACTTAAAATTTGGACAAAGTTAAATTTGGTTAGTTCATACGCTAATTATGTAACATAATTTAAATAAAGCAGTTCAAAGAGATAAGATAAACAATATTTCTACATGCAAGTTACAGTAGAAATCTGATAATAATTGAAAAATCTTTATTTTTTAGGTTAGAACTAATAATAAGTGCACACATTGGCTGTTAGTTGACCTTTTAATTATACTTCATACCTCTTGTACCCATGCAGGATCCTCTGCCTCTGAAGATACATGTCAGTCTGTGGGAACTGGCAGAATGGCCTCTGGGGATTTGGCCATGGGTATGATCTTCTTAACCCAGACTGTGGTTGGAATCCTGGGGAATTTCTGTCTCCTTTGCTTCTCCTTCTGCCTTTACCTCTCTGGTTGCAGGTTAAGATGCACAGATTTGATTATTAGGCACCTGATTGTAGCCAGCTCCCTATTCTTGGTCTTCAGGGGAGTCCCACAGACCATGGCAGCCCTTGGGTTTAGACACTTCCTCAGTGATCTTGGATGCAAACTTGTTTTCTATGTTCACAGGGTGGGCAGGGGTATGTCCTTCAACAGCACCTGCCTCTTGAGTGTCTTCCAGGCCATCACCGTCAGCTCCAGGGACTCCAGGTGGGCAGAGCTCAAAGCGAAAGCCCCCAGGTACACTAGCACCTCTGTATTCCTGTGCTGGATGCTCCACCTGCTGGTCAATATCATTGTTCCTATATCTGTGACTGCGAATAGGAGTAACATGAATATGCCACAGAAAAAAGAATTTGGACACTGTTTTGCTAATGGTTATGACAAAAGTGTACATACAGTAAATGCAGTGTTGCTGTCCTTCTCTGATGTGCTGTGTTTGGGGATGATGCCCTGGGCCAGTGGCTCCATGGTTTTCATTCTATACAGGCACAAATACTGGTTCCATCCCTTTCATGGCAACAGTCCCTCCCCCAGATCCTCCCCTGAGTACAGAGTGACGAGAATTGTCCTTCTTTTGATGAGCACATTTGTGTCTCTATACACACTCTTCTGCAGCTTTCATGTTTTGGGGAAATACAGGTCAGGTGATGGTGCACCTCTCTGCCTTAATCAATACAGCTTTCTTTGCCCTCAATCCCTTTGTTCTTGAGAGGGGACTCCAATGTATCCAGGCTCTACTTGACCTGGATAAGGAGTAGAGGGATCCCTTTCATCTGCATAACTATGTGAACTATATGCACTTATATAATGTCCTGCTATTTACTCATTTATCTGGATTCATAAACACAATTATGACAGTGAAAATCCAAGAAAGTGTCAGAGCACACACATTTGTATGAGAATAAATAAGCCATTACATATGTTTGAGTGTGTATGATGATTAGTTATATCATGCTGATTGTCCAGTAAGAATGATTACTGAAAAATTGTAGACTAAGAATTAATAAAGAATGGAAGAATATCTTTGCCAGCTAATCTTATGGGGGATTAATATCAAGAATCTACAAAGAACTGAAAAAGTTAATACAAAAGCTCCTCAAGAAATAATCTAAATGATAAATTGGAAAAAGAACTAAATAGATATTTCTCCATAGGAAAAATTCAAATAGCCAAAAATATATTGTTGGCTAAAATTGCTAAACTTTCCTGTGATTCAGGGAAGCTCAAATCAAAATTACATTGAGATTTCCTCTACTCTGTTGAGAATAAAAATCAAAAACAGAAATACTAATTAATGCTGATGAAGTTGGGGGCATAGGAGAGGTACACTCATGCATTGTTGTTGAAAAGCAGAATGGAAATACCTCAAAGAACTAGTAATGGAACCACTATATGTCCCAGTATCCCATGCTTGGTGTTTATCCAAAGAATAAAAATTATTGTACTATAGTGATTCAGAAACATTAATTTTTGCAGCACAATTCACAATAGCTCATTTATGGAAACAACACAGGTGCCTGTCCACAGATGAACAGATCAAGAAAATGTGGTACATAGGCACAATAGAGTTTTACTCAGCCATCAAGAGAAATGAAGTTAAGTCCTTTTTTGGTAAATGGATGAAAGTGGAGAATATCATGATAAGTGAAATAAGCTAGACTCAGAAAGTCAAGACTTGAATGCTTTCTCTCATATGCAGGAACTAGTGTAAAAGAAAAGAAAAACGAGGGACAGAGAGATCTTAGAAAAGCTGGTGGGAGATCACTGGATTAAAAGAAGGGAACTGACAGGGAGGAAGAAAGTTTGGAAGCAGAGAGGGAATAAAATTGACCAAATTTTGCTTTGTACCACCATGAATCCCACCTTGATGTATATCTATATAGCATCAATTAAAAATAAGTAAATACCATAAAGACAAATAAGAAGTTAAGTGAAACAAATTATATTCCATGCATATATGAAACAAATTATATTCCTTTGACCAAAGTTTCTCCATTCTTCCCATGTCCCCTCCCCCATTATGTATCAGTGTCCACTTATCAGAACATTTGGCCTTTGGCTTTTTGGGACTGGCCTACTTCATTTAGAATGATATTCTCCAACTCCATCCATTTGCCTACAGATGCAATAATTTTATTCTCTTTTATTGCTGAGTAATATTCCATTGTGTATATGTACCACAGTTTCTTTATCCATTTATCTATTGAAGGGCATCTAGCTTGGTTCCACAGTTGAGCTATTGTGAATTGTGCTGCTATAAACATTGAAGTGGCTGTGCCACTGTAGTGTGCTGTTTTTAAGTCATTTGGGTATAGACCAAGGAGTGGGATAGTTGGGTCAAATGGTGGTTCCATTCCAAGTTTTCTAAGGAATTTCCATACTGCTTTCTAGATTGGTTGTACCAATTTGCAGTCCCACCAGCAATGTATGAGTGTGCCTTTCCCCCTACATCCTCACGAATACTTATTGTTGTTTGTATTCTTGATAATTGACATTCTGACTGGTGTGAGATGAAATCTTAGTTTAAATCTTAGAGTAGTTTTGATTTGCATTTCTCTAATTCCTAGAGATGTTGAACATTTTTTGTATCTGTTGATCGATTATGTCATCTTCTGAGAAGTGTCTATTTAGCTCAATTATTGATTGGGTTGTGTGTTTCTTTGGTGCAGTTTTTTGAGTTTTTTATAAATCCTGGAGATCAGTGCTCTATCTGATGTGTGTGTGGTAAAAATTTGCTCCAAGAACGTTGGTTGTCTGTTCACTTCATTGACTTTTTCTTTTGTTAAGAGGCTTTTTAGTTTCATTCCATCCCATTTATTGATTCTTGATTTTACTTCTCGTGCTATAGGAGTCTTGTTAAGGTAGTAAGGTCCTAAGCCGACATGATAAAGATTTGGGCCTACTTTTTCTTCTATTAGGCATAGGGTCTCTGGCATAATTCTTAGGTCCTATATCCACTTTGAATTGAATTTTGTGCATGGTGAGAGGTAGGGATTTAGTTTCATTTCTAGTTTTCCCAGAACCATTTGTTGAAGAGGCTATCTTTTCTCCAATGTATGTGTTTGGCACCTTTGTCTAGTATAAGATAACTGTATTTATATGGGTTTGTCTCTGCATCTTGTATTCTGTATCATTGGTCTACATGTCTATTTTGGTGCCAATGCCATGCTGTTTTTGTTACTATAACTTTGTAGTATAGTTTAAGGTCCAGTATTGTGATGCTTCCTGCTTCACTTTTCTTGCTAAGGATTGCTTTGGCTATTCTGGGTCTCTTATTCTTCCAAATGAATTTCATGATTGCCTTTTCTATTCCTATAAGGAATGACATTGCAATTTTAATTGGAATTGCATTGAATATATATTGCACTTTGGATAGTATGGTCATTTTGACAATATTGATTCTGCCTATCCAAGAGCATGGGAGATCTTTCCATCTTCTAAGGTCTTGTTCAATTTCTTTCTTTAGTGTTCTGTAGTTTTCATTGTAGAGGTATTTCACCTCTTTTGTTAATTAATAGACAAGTATTTTATTTTATTTTTTGAGGCTATTGTGAATGGGTAGTTTTCCTAATTTCCCTTTCAGAGGATTCATCATGGATGTATAGAAATGCAATTGATTTATGGGTGTTGATTTTATATCCTGATACTTTGCTAAATTCATTTATTAATTCTAGAAGTTTTCTGGTGGAATTTTTTGGATCCTCTAAGTATAGAATTATGTCATCAGCAAATAATGATAATTTGAGTTCTTCTTTTCCTATTCATTTCCCTTTAATTTTTAAATTTTTTAAATCTCTTCTCTGACGTGTTCTGTAATCCATGCATCACTCAATAGCATATTACTTATTCTCCAGGTGTTGGAGTAGTTTCTATTTTTTAATCTGTCATTGATTTCTAATTTTATTCCATTATGGCCTGAGAGGATGCAGGGTAGTATCTCTATTTTTTTTCCTTTTGTATTTGCTAAGACTTGCTTTGTGGCATAACATATGATCTATTTTGGAGAAGAATCCATGAGAAAAATTGGACTCACTTGTTGATGAATGGAATACTCTATATATGTCTGTTAAATCTAAACTATTGTTTTCTTGAGTTCTATGGTTTCTTTGTTTAGTTTTTGTTTGGCAGATCTGTCCAGTGGTGAGAGCTGTGTTAAAGTCACCAAGTATTTTTGTGTTGTGGTCTGTTTGATTCTTGTAGTTGAGAAGGGTTTGTTTGATATACGTAGATGCCTCATTGTTTGGGGCATAGATATTTTTAACTGTTATGTCTCATTGATGTATGATTCCCTTAAGAAGTATGAAATGTCCTTCTTTATCACCTTTCACTAACTTTGCTTTGAAGTCCACTTTATCTAATATGAGGATGGAAACTCCTGCTTGTTTATGTGGTTCATGTGAGTGATATGTTTTCTCCCACCCTTTCACTTTCAGTCTGTGGATGTCTTTTCCTGTGAGATGAGCCTCTTAAAGGCAGCATATTGTTGGGTCTTTTTTTAAAAAATCCAGTCTGTCAGTCTATATCTTTTAATTGATGAGTTTATACCATTCACATTCAGGATTATGATTTGAAATATGATTTGTAATCTCCGTCATTTTGGTTTATTTTTGGTTTTTACCTTGACTTCATTTCTCCTTTGGTTGGCCTTTCCTTTAGTGTAGTTCCTCTCTTTTTATATTTTCATTGTTGGTTATCATTTCCTCCTCATGGAATATTTTGCTGAGTATGCTGTGTAGTGCAGGTTTTCTTGCTGTACATTCTTTTAACTTTTGTTTATCATGAAAGTTTTTATTTCATCATTAAATCTGAAGCTTAATTTTGCTGGATATAAGACCTTTGGTTGGCGTCCATTTTCTTTCAGAGCTTGGTATGTGTTGTTACATGATCTCCTGGCTTTTAGGGTCTGAGTTGAGAAATCTGCTGAGATCCAAATTGGTCTCTCCCTATATGTAATCTGATTTCTCTCTCTTGCAGCCTTAAAAATTCTATCCTTATTCTGTATGCTAGGCATTTTTATTATATTGTGCCTTGGTATAGATCTGTTGTAATTTTGGACATTTGGTGTCCTGTAAGCCTCTTGTATTTGATTTTCCAATTCATTTTTCATGTTTGGGAAATTTTATGATATTATTTCATTGAAGAGATTGTACATTCCTTTAGTTTGAAACTCTGTGCCTTCTATCATGATAGATCTTAGATTCGGTCTTTTGATGCTATCTCATAATTCTTGTATGTTCTGTTCATAGTTTCTTACCATCCTCACTGTGTGGTCAACTTTATTTTCAAGATTGTATATTTTGTCTTTGTGATCTAGTCTGCTGGTAATGCTTTCTATTCAGTTTTTTATTTGGTTTATTGTTTTCTTCATTTCAAGAATTTCTGATGGTTTTCTCCACAATCTCTAGCTCTTTCTTAAAGTAATCTTTTGCTACTTGTATTTGCTCCCTTATCTCTTTGTTGGTGTGATTGATGGTTGCCTTTATTTGCTCTCTTATCTCTTTGTTGGAGTGATCAATTTTTGCCTGTATTTGCTCACTTAAGTCATTCTTTAATTCGCAGATCACTTCAATTATGTACATACTGAATTCTTTCTCTGACATTTCATCAACTGTGCTGTCAATGGATGCTATTATTGTAGTATCTTGGTTTATTTGGGGCACTTTCTTCCCTTGATTTTTCATGTTGATTATGTATTTTCCTTTCTTCAATGTTGATCTGAGGTATTGAGGGTTTCTATTCTACAATCTTATAGTGCCACTACAGATTACCTGTATCTTACCTTGGAGTTCACTTCCAGTCCCAGCAAGTGTCCCCAGATGGACACTACTGCCACTAAAGATAGTGGCCGTGGTAGTGGAGGTAACTCAAAATGGCAGTGGGAATGGCCCAAGATGGATGCAAACACTTTCAGAGATGGGGCTAAAAGGGTGGAACTTACAATGGCTTTGGGCTCATTGATTGGACATGCTATGCTTTGGGGGGCTGCTGCCTCCAGGCCCTGTCTGTTATCCAAAGGCAGAGGCTACTACATGGGAAGAACTATGGGGATGGCTTCAGTGTACAAGATGGATACAGGAAGGAGGCAACAGCATGGGTCTCCACTCTGTACATGTGCAGTCCTGGGCCTGGGCACTCACACAGATCTGTGAGGGTAGTCCTAGGCCTGATCTTGGCCTGGACTCCCTCAGGTGTTCCAGGTGGTGGGTCTCACCCTGGGCATTGTCTCTCGCAGATCAGCAGGGGCTCTGGCGCTGAGCTGGGGGTGGTCCTGGGCCTCAGCTGCAGGGGTCCCTGAAGACAGTTCTTCACCTGGGTCTAGGTTCCCCCATGTGTTTGCAGATTGGCAGGTAGCAGTCTCAGGCCTGATCTTGGCTGGGCTCCTGTGGAGGTCCCTGATGGTGGTCCTGGGTCTTGGCCTGTGCTCCTGCTGGTCAGCAAGGGCTATGGTATGGAACTAGGGGCAGTCCTGGGCCTCACTTAGGGTCTCCAGAGGAAGTCCTTCACCTGGGTCTGGGTTCCCCAGTGGGTCAGTGGATTGGCAGGTAGCAATGTCTGGCCTAAGCTTGGCTGGGCTCCTGCAGAGGTCCCTGAAGGTTGTCCTGGGCCTTGGCCTGTGCTCCTGCTGCTCAGCAGGGGCTTTGGTGTGGCCTATTTTTCACTTTTGATATTTATGCCAGGGTATTGATGAATAATTAATAGTTCTTTAAGGTTCTGACTAAATATAGTCAACAATATGTCTTTAGCAGGAACATTTACTCTTTTTGTTGACTATAATAAAATTTGTGACAAGATTTATCACCTTATGTGTGCTCTTCATAATATTTTATTTTTCCATATTTCTTTTATAATTTTGAGATACATTTTATATTTTTCATTACAAGTTTTATATTTATTATATCTTTGTTTTTAACCTAGACTATAGCTATTGTAAGACACTAAGCACAGGTTAGAGATTTAATATCTGTGGACTCTGGACAATTTCACATTATTGCATTTCCCTTTCTTTAGAAATATTCTGACATTGGTGCAGAAAGCCATCTGTGGAATGCATGAGGGAATTCTCTCTGGCATCATAGCAAGGAGAAGATGGCCTGGCATTATGAACCTTCAATGGCATTCTACAGTTAGAACTGCCTAAAGCAAGTGACTCATCTCTTCTGCTCTGTTAAGGAAGTCCTCATTGCATCATGGGAAATGGGCATATTCCATTAGGAACTGAGTCAGTTTACCTGCCTCTACCTTCATTCTACCCAGGTAAAGAATGTTCGATGGAAGGCCTTTGAAGTTCCCCAATATAAATAAAGCACACACAGGGTCCACTTTGCCAGAAGCCATAAGCTAGATGCTAGAAGCCATCTGTCTGTTAGCAGGTCCGTCCTGCCTTTGCTTTTTTTAAAACCAATTTCTGTGTTCTGTGGTTATTCACCATTTTCTTTCTCTTAGCTTTATTGTTCAGCCAGCCTTCTACCAGTCAGGGAACGTTGCCCTCACCACCCACACGGGATGTGGATGGCACATTGGGGCTTTGAATGAAGTTCACGATAGAGTGCCCACCTGCGTGAGGCACTAGGTTCAGTCCTCTGGAAACAAAACTAATTGTTATGTATGTAAAATATTTAATGCTGCATGAAAACATCATCCATGGTGTTCACATGATGTTAAAAAAATAACTAGGCATGACTCTGAGTCTTGTTAGACAAACATCAGGACATGTTCAGCTACAGAGCTCTGCTCATGATTCCTGTTGCCTTTCTCCTCAAGGGTGAGCACTATTGTGACATCAGCAGAGAGCACTTTAAACTATATTGTTCTTGATACAGATATCATACAACAGAAACTCTGTTGAACATGGTTTTTAAATTCCATGGTTTCATTAGTGGATGAGGATACATAAGGGGGATGGGAACGGGAAACACAGGAGAAATGCAGGAACTCTGGATGCAGCAGGGGGGAGGGGGGAGGAAGGAAAGGGAAA
>CM053414.1:50616334-50626747 GCA_028644305.1 Xerus rutilus
TGCCAGAATATGGGTCGTCACGCCTGCCCTTTACATTGCTTCTCCCCACCACGACCACGTGACACCAGGGCAGTGTTTCGCATGCACAGCATTTGAACAGTATTCTAACTTTAGTTATGTGACGTCATGAGAAAGTTGGAGAGTGTGCAGGTGTGACTGAGTGTGATAGGGTGAGGGTGGGAGTGTGGAGTCTAGATGTCACCAGGTTAGGAGGTGCACAGGGCTTTGGGTTTAGGAAGTGGGACAATGAGGAAGGAGAGAAATGGCGGTGGGCAGCTGCACAGGCTGAAGGGTCTGGTGTTTCTAAAATACCCTGGGTAGCTTGAGGTCTTGATGTGCATAGCTTGCAATTTAGTAGAGGGAATAAAACATCTTTTGTTTGTGGTTTCTATGGTACATCAGTTATGGGAACAAAGGATGTAATAGAGATGATGAATTTGGGCTGAAGTGGGTGAAGGACAGGAGTGGGTAAAAGATCCAGGACACAATATTCACAAGGGACTTTAGAACACAGTGAAGGGGTTCTGTTGTAAAATCCAAACTCAAAATGGCGTCACTCTGACTCAGGCTTGCTATCTGCTAACCTGCTTTTTGTGCTTCTGTGATTTAATGCTATGCTTGCTTCTCATGGATGAGGTCAAACCACAAGCTGCTAGATCCCCTGGACAGTAATCTAAAGTTCTAGGAACTGACAGGGGCACATAGGTGGTGCCATGATGGTTGAACTGTAAATAACTGTAGGTTGAATATCTGCCAAATCCTGCTTTCCCAACTCATGTAACTCGCCCACCCTTTAATGACCTCTGAAACTCTCATTTTGGGGTCACTCTCTGAAGGAAAGGAGAGCTGACCCCAATCGATTAGGTACACAGACTGGTCTGTGTACCTATTTCCTCAATAAACTCTGCTGCTTCTGCATAGTTGTCTGGGCTGCTCTTCTTGGGGACCATTGTGGTTGGATGCAACACTGCATAAGACTGGAAGATTGTTTTGCTGGACACACCACACTGTCATGTGGATAGGAGAAATATAGGAACCTTCTCTATCTGCAGCTGCAAAGTGAGCAGGTTCCAGGGGACTACCCAGGTGGTATGGAAGAGACAGGGTGGCAGCAAGCTGGGCAGCAGCAGCGTGAGGTTTGCTTGGGCTGCCGGCACCCTGTGGGTTGATTAATGTGAGTATCATAGGCGCTGAGACTTGGGAACTGTCTCTTGCTGTCTGATACTGGCCCTCTGGCAACTTGTGTGGTGTCCAGTAGGGGAAGTGGTTTGAATGTGGACACTATCAGCTCATGTAGAAGGGGAACTGGCCTTCCTCTCATCAGGACCTCCAACCTGTCTCCTGTCAGAATTTTTATAAAACCCAAACCTACTACAGCTTATTGGTGAGGTGGCAATGTCCTGGGAGTAGTGAGATAGAGGTTGAAGGGGGTCAAGGCTGGTGTTTGGGAGAGGAAGACATAACAGCTGCCAAGGATGGTGTGAGGTGGGGAAGACAGTGAAGGACCAGGAGGAAAGAGATCAGTGTGGGGTGGGGACAGTGACATGCTGGTAGATGCCACCCAGCATTTGAGGACTAAGTTGTGAAAGGAGGACCTCCAACGACACAAGAATTAGGTTGAGGACACTGGAATGAAGGTGGATATGGATCCATGAAGAAGAAAGTGGAGGAGGTAATGGAAGGCTAGGAGTGTCCCCTGAGGTCACCAGAAGCATGTGCAAAGGGAGGGAGCCAAAGGGTGCAGCAGAGCTGGGTGTAGAAGACTTGAATCATCACATGGGGGAGGGAAGGGGTTGTTGCAAGTGCAGGCTTCAGGAGGTGGTTTCACTGGGTCTACAGAATGGTCAGAGACCTAAAGGGGAAGATGGGGTGCACTCAGGAGGGACAGTATTGAGGTCAGGAGGATGGGGCCACCAGGCAGGTCAGAGATTAGTAATTCATTCCTCTTTCTATTAGTGCTCCTGTTTCCACTGGGCTTAGAGCTTTCACCTTCCTACCACAGGACTCAGCCTGGATGGGAAATCTTGCAGAATTTAGTAAGATGGTTCACTGTAACTCTTGTCCTTGCAGGCTTGGAAAGGTTACAAAAACCAGAAAGGGCTCCTTTTCTGTGGTCACCCCTTGAGGCTGTTGAGATGATGTTAGCAGCTCTGGGAAATCTGATACTTACAGACATGATAGATCTGGCCTGTTGAACCATCTGCTCCTGCTGCTGTCTTTTTTTTTTTTTTTTAATTTTTTTGTAGATGGACACAATGTCTTTATTTTATTGCTCTGTACGTGGTGCTGAGGATCGAACCCAGGGCCTCACGCATGCAAGGCAAGCGCTCTACCGCTGAGCCACAATCCCAGCCCTCCTGCTGCTGTCTTTTTGAGGGAACATTTTTGTATGGATATGATTGTGTTTCTCCCTCCATTCACTAATGGCATCAGTAAGGATACAGTATACTTATCCACAAAATTTTGGTATTAGTTGGCAATAAATTGTACAAATGAGTCCAAATTACCTGACTTGAATGTGGGCAGATGAGTGCAATAAATTCCCAGTTGAACTCTTGACATCGTGTTCTTCCCTTGTCGTGTCTGTTTTACAATCCTTCCCAGGTATTTTGTCAAATGCCACTTACCTTGTAATAGACTAAATGATAGTGAAGTAAAGAATTAAACTTAACTATATTTGGGGTAGAAAACTGCTCAGGAAAGCAAGGAATCCAATGGGATATGTATAGCTTGCTGCCAGTTGCTCCCATGAAAGAACTCCGAATTCCCTGTCATCTCCATGTGACCTCCTGCCTGCCTCCAGGGATCAGGGATAAGTAAGAGCCTCTCCCAATACTCCAGGATCCCCTTGGGAAAAACGTTTTCAGCAGTGTTCTCAGCTCCCCAAGCCTGCATGCCCATTCCCGCTACAGGCACAGTGAGAATTGCAGGTCAGAGGGTGGTGAAGCTGCAGTCACAGACCTGTATCTCAGGAGCTGGCTGCCTCCCTTTAGCACACGTCCTGGTCACAGAGGCTCCTGCACTGAGCACCATCCCAGTAAACAGAACGAGCCTGGTGAGTAATCCAATGTCATCCTGAGATGCAAATATGTGGGGAAAACCATTTTTTAAAATGTTTTTAATGTATTATAGTTTCATGGAATAATGTGGTTCATTCTGACGTAATCATAAATGCATGGAATATCATTTGTTCCATTTCATCTCTAGACGTTCTTTTCCTCCCATCTTCATCCCTGTGTTGCTTTATCTACTCTATTGGTCTTCCTTCTATTTAGTTATTTTTTAATTGGTGCTTTATATACATAAAGGTGAAATTCACCATCACGTATTCATGTGTACATAATGTAATTTGGTTAATTGTATTCAATACATTTTCCCTTTTCCTGTCCTTCCTCACCCAGTTCCCTTCCTCCACTCTAATGTTCTCCATTGTATTTTCATGGAAACCTCCCCTTTTGCCCTTGTATTACTCTAGCTTCTGCATAGGGCAGAAAAAATCCAACTCTTGACTTTCTGAGTCTGGCTTATTTCACATAGCATGATGTTTTCCAGTTCTGTGCATTTGCAAACAAATGCCATAATTTTTCCTCTTTATGGCTCAGTGAAACTCCATTATGCGTGTATACACAATATATATTTTCTATATATTGTGTACAAAGGTGCAATATATATTTTACATATAAAAAGTGAATATATACACTATATATTCATATTTTATCCATTCATCTTTTGATAGGCACTCAAGCTGGTTCCATAACTTGGCTAATGTGAATCACATTGCTATAAGCATTGATATGAAAGAATCACTGTGGTATACTGATTTTAGTTCTCTTAGATAATCACTGAGGAGTGGAATAGCTGGGTCATACGGTGGTTCCATTACTAGTCTTATGAGGAATCTTCACACTGCTTTCCAAAGTGGTCATTCTAACTTGTAGTCCCACCAAAAATACAAATGTACCTTTCTTTAACATCCTTGTCTGCATTTATCATTAGTTGTAATCTTGGTGATTGCCATTCTAACTGGAGTAAGGATAAATGTGGTTTTGATTTGCATTTCCCAGATTGTTAGTCATGTTCAAATTTTTTTCATACATTTATTGACTATTTCTTCTTTTAAGAAATGTCTCTTTCGTTCTTGTGAAGATTTATTGTTTGGGTTATTTATTCTTTATTTTTTGGTGGTAAGCTTTTTTTTTTTTTAATACTTTTTAGTTGTAGGTGGACACAATATCTTTATTGATTTATTTTTATGTGGTGCTGAGGATTGAACCCAGTGCCTCACGCATGCGAGGCAAGCACTCTACCACTGAGCCACAATCCCAGCCCTTGGTGGTAAGCTTTTTTGAGTTTTTTTATATAATATGAATATTAATCCCCTGTCAGAGAGGGCTCACAAATACATTTTTCCAGTCCATAGCAGTGTTCTTCAGTAGGTTGAGAAAGTAGTTCCTAAAGAGAGTAAAACCACTATCATATTCTATAAGGGCTAAAATGGAAAGAAGAAAAAAATGAACAAAGAAGAAAAGATAAAATACACAAACTAAACCAGGCGTGGTGGTACATGCCCTGTAATCCCAGCGGCTCAGGAGGCTGAGGCAGGAAGATCATGAGTTCAAAGCCAGCCTCTACAAAAGTGAGGCGCTAAGCTACTCAGTGAGACCCTGTCTCTAAATAAAATACAAAATTAGGCTGGGGATGTGACTCAGTGGTAGACTGCCCTGAATTCAATCCCTGCCCCCCAACCCCGCAAAAAAAAAAAAAAAAAAAAACAACCCAAACAATATAAAACAAACTAAGGTAAAAAACTGAAATAATGGGAGGTTATTTGAGACAGGAGTAATACAAGAGGAAAATGTGAGATTAAGAAGAGCAAGTATAAACCCATGTTAATAAAGCAAAGATATAATGCTTCCAGTTAATGCTTTAAAACAGGAAATACAATTAATTGGGGTTAGGGCTGCAATACCAAATAATGGAACATGTTGTTTGAATATGAAAAGCAGTATCAGTAAGATAAAAATTACGTTAGAGGTATTTATGATATTCCATGTCAAAGTGGGACATATTCTTGGATCTTCCTGATTTGGATTCTATCAGGATTTGGGACGTTTTGAAGGTGTCCAACACTCCTTGTTCCCTGGTGTGGAGGTAGTGATCACACCAGCTCACCTTGGATAGAATTCTAGGAGGCCCCTCTGATCTTTGATGTGTCCAGGTATCTACTAGCTTTCTGGTGAGTCAGAGGAGACAGTCCTGAATTGTCTGTGACTTGGTCAAGTTACCCTGTTAGGGGGTGCAGTTTTATGTGTTCTCCTGGAGAATCTGTATCCAGCACTGTCAGATCAAATGTGGGCTCCCCCATGTGTACTTTGGAGCATGCAGGGTGCAGTGGTGTAAGGTAGAGGTACTGTAGTCAGGTTGATGGGATGCTATGTGGCCTGTGTGTCACAGGTAGATGGGTTTTCATCTGGGTACACTGGGCAGTGGTTGGTGTCAGTGGGATGCTCCTCTGTAAATCCCTTTGTGGGGTATACCGCCCTTGTGTATGCACTTAAGTTCTCTGCTGATAGCTCGGGGTTGTCTTCAGGAAATGCCATCTGTGGTTCAGTGCATCTGAATGAGAATTAGCGTGAAACTCTGGGACTCCCAGCTGCAGCCCCTCCTGCAAGTGCTGGGGCATGTAAGCTTCATGATTCTCAGAAAAATCAGAGTGAGAGAAAGCATCTGAGGATGTTCAATGAGGTAAGAATAAAAGGAAGAATATGTCATAATTTACCTTCAAATTCAAAAGACGCACTTGTGTAACTGAATGTGATGCGCCCTGCAGGCTTTGCCACCCTCATCACATTCACAGGGTTTCTCTCCACCATAAATGCCTGGTATGCGAGATGCCAATCTGACTGAAGATCTCAACATTCATTGCATTGTGTTTCTCCTCTTCTGGGGTTTGAGGATTGAACCTATGGACTCAAACATGCTAGATGATCATTTTACCACTTAGGTACATCCTAGCCTTTAATTCGGAGTCTCACCATTATATCCAGACTGGATTTGTACTTCCCGCCCTCCTCCCCCTTTCTGAAGTAGCTGGGATGACAAGTGAGCCCCACCATCCCTAAGGCTTCTCTCCAGTATGGACCCTGCGGTGATGTGCTAGGGATGAATTCAGACTGAAGACCTTGCCACAGTCATTACATTTGTAAGGTCTCTCCCCAGTATGGATTCTGCGATGACATGCCAGGTATGAATTCTGACTGAAGACCTTCCCACAGTCATTACACTTGTAAGGCTTCTCCCCAGTATGGATTCTGCGATGACATGCAAGATGTGAATTGCGACTGAACACTTTGCCGCATTCACTGCATTTGTAAGGCTTCTCCCCAGTATGCATGATCAGATGTTCTGCTAGGTATGAGTTGCGGCTGAAGACCTTGCCACACTCACTGCATTTGAAAGGTTTCTCTCCGGTGTGGATTCTTTGATGATTTGCTAGGGAAGACTTGTGACTGAAAACACTGCCACACTCATTGCATTTGTAAGGCTTCTCTCCAGTGTGGATTCTCCGATGTTGTGCAAGGTGTGAAATGTGACTGAAGACCTTGCCGCACTCACCGCATCTGTATGGTTTCTCCCCAGTGTGGATTATCAGATGTTGAATGAGGTATGAGTTGCGACTGAAGACCTTGCCACACTCATTACATTTGAAAGGTTTCTCTCCTGTATGAATTGTTCGATGTTGTGCAAGGTGTGAAACCTGGTGGAAGTCCTTCCCACATTCTTCACATTTGAAAGGTTTCTCTCCAGTGTGGATTCTACGATGACTTGCCAGGTGTGAAATCTGACTGAAGACCTTGCCACATGCATCGCACTTGTAAGGCTTCTCCCCAGTGTGAATTCTCTGGTGGTTTGCCAGGTAGGACTTGTGACTGAAGACTTTGCCACACTCATCACATCTGAAAGGTTTCTCTCCAGTGTGGATTCTCCGATGTTGTGCAAGGTGTGAAATGTGATTGAAGACCTTCTCACACTCATTACACTTGTAAGGTTTCTCTCCAGTATGAATTCTATGATGGCTTGTAAGGTTCGATTTTTGATTGAAGACTTTGCCACATATATCACACATAAACCGTTTCTCTCCAGTCTGCAATGTCTGATGTATAGTATGGTGTGATCCTTGATTAAAGGATTTTCCAAACTCATTACATTTCTGAGCTGTTGGAAGAATGTCTGTTTCTGGTACCTGTATAAATAAACAAGAATCTATAAAATCATGTTCATATTTATGACAAATGTTTGCCTTGACACTAGTAGGAATTCTTTGGTGGGCTCTAAGCAAAGAAACACTCTTGATGGTCTGCTCATTTTCAATCCATTTATGAAGGTTACATTCATCTTGAAAGGGCTGTGGTTCAGGCATAAGTGACTGAAAGCTCAATCCAAGCCAACTGTTCAGGAGCGTCTTCCCTGCATCCCTTCTTCCACATTGACCTCTGCAACAAGGGGGATTTTCTTCTTCAGTCATAGAAAATCCTGTGTAATGTCTTCCTATATTGTTCCAATGACACTCTAAGTCCAAGGTACTTTTCCAGGTTTCCCTGAAGCATGATCCTTCAATGGCACAGCTTTCATGTGTTTTCAGTGTCACTGTAGGGAATATTCCTCCCATACTCCTGTTCCATTTGGGTGGAAATTCCTTGATGACATGTTCTGGAGCAATGTCTATAACACAGAAGGTAAATATGTATCTTACACTGAAATATATAATGTTATACCAAAAGTAATACTGATATTGAAAACAGTTATGGGGCTTATGATTATGATTTTTATTGTTAACGAAAAATAGATAGGACTTTTAAAGAAGGAAAGTCTGATTACATGTAATCCAATGTTTTAACACGAAAACTTAGTTTTGAATAAACTCTGACCAAAACACTCATGCTATATCAACTAATTCAATGGGGACCTTGATCTTTTTTTTTTTTGGTACTGGAGATTGAACTCAGGGGCACTCGACCACTGAGCCACATCCCCAGCCCTATTTTGTGTTTTATGTAGAGACAGGGTCTCACTGAGTTGCTTAGCGCCTCGCCATTGCTGAGGCTGGCTTTGAACTCGCAATTCTCCTGTCTCAGCCTCCCAAAGTGCTGGGATTACAGGCGTGCACCACCACACCCGGCTGGGGACCTTGATCTTGAACTTTGAAGGCCTTCAACTGTGAGAAAAAAACTGCTATGGTTTATGCAAACAAGTCTTTTGGATTTCTAACAATATGTGGAGGTGAAGAGACAGGAAAAGGACCACTTCATCATAATCATGAGAGAGGTGGATAAATATTATTAAACAAAGGAAACTGTGAGGCTTTAGTATGAAATACGTGACATTCTTAACTAATTCACAGCACTGATTTTAAAAAACCCACAGGTCTTCTTTTTTAGAAGACTAAAATAATGGCGCTGGTTGGTGAATAGAAATGGAGAACATCATGCTAAGTGAAATAAGCCAGACACAAAAATTAAGGGTCAAGCCAGGCACGGTGGCGCAAGCTTCTAATCCCAGCACTTAGGCTGAGACAGGAGAATCATGAGTTCAAAGCCAGCCTTAGCAACGGCAAGGCACTAAGAAACTCAGTGAGACCCTGTCTCTACATAAAACACAAAATAGGACTGGGGATGTGGCTTAGTGGTCAAATGCCCCTGAGTTCAATTTCCAGAACCAAAAAAAAAATTAAGGGTCAGCCAGGCACGGTGACACACACCTGTAATCCCACCACTTTGGGAGGTTAAGTCAGGAGAATTGTGAGTTCAAAGCCAGCCTCAGCAACAGCAAGGCACTAAGCAACTCGGTGAGACCCTGTCTCTACATAACAACACAAAATAGGGCTGGGGATGTGGCTCAGTGGTTGAGTACCCCTGAGTTCAATCCCCAGTACCCAAAAAAACAAAAAATTGAAAGGTCAAACAGTTGCTCTCCTATGTAGAAACTAGAGAAAAATAAAGGAGAAAAGGTGGTTGAGGAGGTGACCAGATATCATAAAGATACACAGAATATCAGTGGAGGAGGAGAACAAGATGGAGGGAGGAAAAAATGGGAAGAAAAATGGAACAAATTTAACAAAATCATGTTACATTCATATGTACACACACCAAAGAGAATTTCACCTTTATGTACACATAGAAGAACATTTAGTACAGAGGAGGGAGAATAAGAGAGGGAGACAGGAGGACAAGGGGAGATGGAGCTTGACATCAATTCCTTGATGTGAAGCCCAGGAAATGAACTTCACCTTTGCTCTGACCCTCCCATGGCCAGAGCTCCACACTGCTTAACTGCAGCTGCCTCTCTGCCCACGTGAGCTCTCACCTGCTTTCACACCTGCCACACAGGCCCACCCATGTGGCCTTCTGGATGTTTCCACTCGGCCATCCACAGGCCAGGGCTCCACCCCCTGCTCCAACCAGGAGACGACACTCAGGTCTAACGGACACATTCCTGCTTATAAAGAGAAAGGAAGATGAGGCACTGTGGCTTTTCCACAATCCAGTCCTATGTGTACATGAGAAAGAAGGCATTACAGAGGGATACGGAAAATATTTCACTATAATGTGTAGATGTCCACCTCTCTTCCAAACCACTGAATCAAAGCACAGGTCCAGAAAACAGGGAACTGAATATTTTAAGAGTCGGCCAAGGGCCTTATGTGTACTTCAGCACTGCAACCACCACTGTGGTATCATGAAGGGGCAGAAGATCTGAAGAAAGAGGACAGACAAGGTGCAGAGGCCACACTGTGGAACTTTCATGTCACAGGCAACAGACCTTTAGTCAGTCAATGCAGAGGATCCTAAAGACAAAGAAAAATGCAAAGATACGCAGGGCAGACCCTGGCCTCAGGGGGAAGTCCAGCTCACCCAGGGAAACCAGGTTCCTGTAGGTCTCCAGCATCACCTCCCTGTACAAAGCCCTCTGAGCAGGGCCCAGGCACTTCCACTCCTCCTGGGAGAATTCAATGGCCACATCACTGAAGGTCAGTAGACCCTGAAATAAAAACAGGTTTCACAGAGGGCACAGTAATAATCTTCAAGCAAAATGTGAACCACAGTGGCCAGGCATGGTGGCACATGCTTGTAACCCAGCTAATCCTCAGGCTGAGGTGGGAACACTGTAAACTGAAGGCCAGACTGGGAAACGCAGCAAGATCTTGTCTGAAAATGAAGAACATAAGAGGTAGGGATGTAATAGTGGAGGGGGCCTAGGTTCAATCCCATTACTGCAAATAAGTAAATAGAAAATAAATAAGAGGGGTGGAGAACTGTAAGCATCCAACTGATTGAAGTCAGTGAGATCTGTACCGTGAGGTATAAAATGCACATTTGGTATTTACCTGTTTGCTGATATGTAGCTTAGAATCCC
>CM053414.1:50627247-50657799 GCA_028644305.1 Xerus rutilus
CCCCAGGTACACTGGCACCTCTGTATTCCTGTGCTGGATCCTCCACCTGCTGGTCAATATCATTGTCCCTATGCGTGTGACTGACAGAGGTAATAACAACATCACAAGGAGAAGTTTGGACACTGCTCTGGTGGTGACTAGTACAGAACTGGAGAGGCAGCAAGCATGACCTTGCCGTGCTTCCCTGATGTGCTGTTTGGGGACACTGCCCTGGGCCAGGGGGTCCATGGTTCTCATCCTGTGCAGGCACAATCAGTGGTTCCAACACCTCCATAGCAACAGTCCCTCCCTCAGATCTTCTCCTGAAACCAGAGCTAACAAACCCATCCTTCTGGGGCTGGAGTTGTGGCTCAGTGGTGGAGCATGTGCCTAGTGCCTAGCATGTGTGAGGCACTGGGTTCGATTCTTGGCACAATATATAAATACATAAAATAAAAGTCCATCTACAACTAGTAAAACATTTTTTAAAAAATACCATCCTTCTTCTGGTGAGCACCTCTGTGTCTCTCTGCACTCTCTCCTTTGCCATTCATCTTGGGTGGGGGTTTCTGGTAATCCTAGTCAGGTGGTGCTGCACCTCTGCCTTAATCAATGCAGGGTTCTCTGCTCTCAGCCCCTTTATTCTCATGAGCAGAGATGCCAGTGTCTCTAGGATCTGCTTTTCCTGCATAAAGAGTAGAACCTCCCCTAGTGTCCTCAGAAACCTGTGATGTGTATGCACCTGGACCATGTCCTGCTGGTTATTACTCACCTCCCTAGAGACACAAACACAATTGTGACATCATTACAGTGCAGCGATCTGTCAGAACAGACATACTATTGTATTTATAAGTGTGATCACATGCATGTGAGTATGCCTGTATTTGTGTGTATGACAGTCAGAGTATATTTATTATCATCAAGCAATGAAGTTGAAAAATACCATGTAAAGGGAATTTAACTTGTACTAATTACAACTGCAAAAATCCTATAACATTTTAGCATTTTGTTATTTCATATGTACAACATTGTTATCAATTACAATAATTATTATCAATCAATGCATGATTAATACCTCTTTAAAATATTTCACTGAATACAGTACAATATTTGTCACTATTAGAAAGACTGTCTACATTTGTTGAGTAAACTAATGGAAGAGTTTCTGATAAGGGGTGTTATGGTTTATATGTGAGGTGCCCCCCAAAAGCTCATGTGTGAGACAGTGAAAAAGGTTCAGAGGAGAAATGATTGGGTTGTAAGAGCCTTAACCCGAGCAGTTATTTAATCTCGATAGGAATTAACTGAGTGGTAAGTGAAGTGGGGGGGGGGTGTGGCTGGAGGAGGTGGGAATTGGGGTGTAACTTTGGGTATATATTTGTCTGGCGAGTGGGCTCCCTCTGCTTTCTGATCACCAGAGATGTGAGCTGCTTCTCCTGCCAAACTCTCCTGCTGTGATGTTCAGCCTCACCTCAAGGCCTGAGGAATGGAGCCGGCCTTCCGTGGACTAAGATCTCAGAAACCATGAGTCCCCAATAAACATTTCCTCCTCTACAATTGTGCTGGTTGGGTCTTTTAGTTACAGCAGCAAAATAGCTGACTAAAACAAGGAGGGCAGATGAGCTGTATTTACAAAATGCCCCAGCATTCTAATGGAAAGCCAGGGTTTGGCACTATTGGAGGTAGGAGGAAAGATAAGAAATACATATAGCCCAGCTTGGTGACATGTACCTGTAATCACAGCAACTTGGAGGCTAAGGCAGGAGGCCAGTTCAAGACCAGCCTGGGTAACTTAGCAGGTACTTACCTCAAAATGAAAGGGCTGAGGACATAGCTCAGTGGTAGAACATTCCTGGGTTAAATCTCTAGTACCACAAAAAAAAAGAGAGAGAAGAAAGAAAGAAAGAAAAAATACATACATAGGTTGAGTATCCATTTACTGACTTGAGACCAGATTATTTCATATTTTGAACTTTATTTCAAATCTTGGAATATTTTCATATACATAATGAGATTATCTTGAGAGCTGGTGTATAGGCTCTAAGGATTAAACAGTTTATTTTCTACTTTCCAGATTGACTTCTAAAGACTGTTGCCCGAGGAAGAGGTCCAGGAGAGAAAAAAGAGGAGCCAGGAATGGCTCTTGCTCAGATGAAATCACATACCTGGTTGACTGTTCTGTGTCTCCTTTCCTCCTGACATCACTTTCTTTCAGCTTGCTGACCTCCTCTGTCTCAGCACCCTCCTGCCAGACTCTAACTCCAATTACATAATGGAAGTGAGTTGCAGGACATTCAATTGGTGTCCACTGGGAACTGCTTGTTGTGGGGGGAAACACACATCTAGCATCAGGACTGTTTCATGTTGGGCTGAAAATGCAGTAAAATATATTACAGGGGGCAGGCCCAGCTCACTGCCCACCTTCTGGCTCTGCCCCTCTCTTGGGGCCTTGTTCTCACCAGGATCCAGACAGTGGATGGTAAAGGAGCAGAAAGAAACAGGCAGAGCAGGCTGCATGGACCAGAGGTGGGGCAGGCTGTGGCTAGAGTGTTACAGGAGCAGGGGAGGTCACAGGCGTCTCCATGGAGCAGGTGATGTCAGAACAAAGACCTGAGGTGCTGGCCATCTGCAGCCCAGGGCCACAGAGGGCTAGGCAGAGGGAGAGGACCCAGTGAAGGCCCTGAGGCTGGAGCAACCTCAAGCCAGGAAAAGGAAAGAGGCCTGTGTGGCTGGAGGTCAGTGAGCAGAGGACACAGCAGATGAGGGCAGAGGCCCTGGGGCAGCACAGCAGGTAGGACTGACATCTTCCCACATTTTTTCCTCAGCCTCAAACAAATTCTGGAAACCATATATCCCCTCACTTCTGGAAGGAGACATCCAATTTTTCATTTTCCCTAACATTTAAAACCCTCACAAATAAATAAATATATATTTTAAGTACATACTGAGATGTTTACCCAAGTCCCAAGGGATCACTCTTACCTGAGAGTGGAAGACTGCACAGGTACTGTTTGGGGGACTTCAGAAAGCCACTTTTGGACACAGGCAGGTACAGATGCCAATCAGACATCCTGGCAAAGATGTTCAGGAGACACCTGGACAGGATTCTAGAGGCCAGGGAGAAAACTGGGTGGAGAGGGGAAATGAAGACATGTAGGCAAGGTTTTAAGCCGTGAAATGGATGATATGGGATGGCCGGGGTGTGGCCAGAGAAGAGGTTCAAGATCTAGACAGAGGGCCGGGCGTGGTGGCGCACGTCTGTAATCCCTGCACTTTGGGAGGCTGAGACAGGAGAATCGCGAGTTCAAAGCCAGCCTCAGCAACGGCGAGACACTAAGCAGCTCAGTGAGACCCTGTCTCTACATAAAACACAAAATAGGGCTGGGGATGTGGCTCAGTGATCGAGTGCCCCTGAGTTCAATCCCCAGTACCAAAAAAAAAAAAAAAAGATCTAGATTTAGACAGAGAAAAACTCCGACGTTCAGAGATCAGGGTTCAGGAGACACCAGAAGAGGAAACTGAGATGCAATGAAAATGAGATGCAGTAGAAAAATCGAAACAGGTACACCCATTTTAAAGGTTAGTGGGATGTCCTCAAAGCTAAGAGAAACAGGGAAGTGGGAGCGATCCACTGTGCCACATGCTACTGATGGGAAGAGAGCTCAGGATGGAAAAGTACGTACTGGACGTGACATGGGGAAGTCACAGGTGACTCCGAAAATGAAAGCACCGTTGAAAACTGTGAGTGTGACAGCTGGACTAGACGGAGTCAACTGAACACTGAAGGCAAGAATTAAAGACAGCATTAATAAGCCTTTAATTCAGTAACAGAAAAGCAATACCACAGTGAGAAAAGTATTCAGTAATTTTTGTTTTAAAAATGAAAAAGTGGAAGAAAAGCAAAGACTTTGTGTTTATGTGTGAGCTTAGACAAATGAGTCCATTATCTGGGTGCCCCGAGGAACATGGCAAGCCAACAGAGCATTCAGTGGCCGGGAGTGCCGTGCCCTGCCCTTAGACTCAGCCCTGAGAATCCTAACAGCCAACGACCTCCGAAGACGGGCTGTCTGTCTTGCTCTGCCCTTGCCTCTATGCTTCTGCTTTTGTTTCCATTGTTTGGAGGATTGGGGACACCTTGAAAATCCTAATTACATCTGGTCACTCTCCCAGACTTGCCACACACTGATGCGTACCCAATTCTGCCAATCATTCAGGGGCCAGTGATGCTCAGGTTAAGTGTCTGACCTAGTCCCTCATCTCCACATTCCAGATGAGCTTGCTGAGGCCCACAGGGGAGGCATTTCTCCAAGTTGTGCTGAGATCTCAGTTGAGTGAACAGTACCGGATTTAACAAAATTCTGAAATGGTGGCCTGGATGGGCCAGTAGGACAAGGATTGTCCTTATCAACCTTTCCAGTATTAGTAGGTAAAGAGGTGGTGGGAGTGGGGGCCTGAGTAGGCAATGTTAAAACTGGTTTAGGAAAAAAAGAAGCTGGGTGCAGTGGAAGATAGCTGCAATCTCACCAAGTGAGCAGAGTTCCTGCTCCTCATTTTCTTTCCCTCTCCTGCTTTTCTCCCCTTCTTCCCTCAATTCCTTCTTTCCACCTGTTCTGCACTATTGGGGTGGGAGTTCTGGGGATTGAACACAGGGAAGCTTAACCACTGAGCTATATCCCCATTCCTTGTTTTCTTTCTTCTTCTTCTTTTTTTTTTTTAGAGAGAGAGAAGGCCTCACTGAGTTGCTGAGACTGTCCTCAAACCTGCCATCCTCCTGCCTCAGCCTGCCCAGTCACTGAGGCATCACCACCACATGGGGGTAGTTCTTCCCTATTCCTGCAACTCCTTCACCTCTTTCTCCTGTCTCCTGATTGTCCCCAATCTCCATATATTTCTGCCTCTTTCTTTCCCATCCATACTTTTTCTCTCTGCCTTGCCTGCTGCAGGCCCCTGTCCCCATGCTCTGGACACCCGCATCCCTAGGCCTCCTCCCTGAAGTGCTCCTCTGGACTTCCCTTGTCACCTGCTACCCCTTTTCTTGTCCCAGCACCACAGCTGCCCTCTGCCATGCCTGCAGGTAATCTGTCCTCTGCTCCCATGCTCTGCCTGAGGTCCCTCCCTGTTCTGTCCCTTTCCCTGTGTCCTTCATCTCTCTGGAGACCCTGAGGTCCCTCCCTGTTCTGTCCTTTTCCCTGTGTCCATCTCTCTGGAGACCCTGAGGTCCCTCCCCTGTACTGTTCTTTTCCCTGTGTAGCTGTCCTTCATCTCTCTGGAGATTGAGACTCTAGATTTCTCCATGTACTTTTCTCTCTGCTGCTTTATGACTTCCTCCTTCACTCGTATGGTCTCTGCACCTCACTTACGATCCTTTACCTTGCCATCTGTGTAAGGGTCTTTCTCTCCATTTTCTCCTTTCTCTCCTTTACAGTCCATCTCTTTCTCTATTTTATTTGTTTTATTTATTTTGTTTTGGACAGGTGTGGCTAAATTGTTCAGAGTCTCGCTGAGTTGCTGAGTCTGGCTTTAAATTTGCTATCCTGCCTCAGCCTCCCCAGTCGCTGGGATTATGGAGGTGAGGCATCACGCCGGGCTAGATATCATATTTAATTAAGCAAAGACCACACCTGCATTGCTTTGTGGATGGAACCTGAAAGAAGTAACACAAAGATACCTATGAATGAACTATAGGTATGAAATGAATTATCAATTCATATCTTTTGAAATAAAGCTTAATGATATGTAATTTTTCAATTAGTTAAAATTTTCTTTTGATCAACATTAAGGTATTTAAAGGATATTGTACATGTGTATTGTAAGAACAAATATGAATGGAAAAGGAGAGACTTAATTTCTATCTTGAAAATAAGGAAAAAGCAGGGTGTGGTGGCATCTGCCCGAAATCCCAGTACTCAGGAGGTTGAGGCAGGAGGATCACAAATTCCAGGGCTAGCCTGGGCAACTTAGTGATACCCAGAGTAACTTAGCAAGACCTGGTCTCAAAATTAAAAAAATGGAAAGGACTGGGAATGTAGCACAATGCTAAAGTGCCCTGGGTTCAACATCCAGTATCAAAACCAACAACAGCATGCTTTTGTCAGCCTGGTGACCTTGGAATGCCTTTCTGCTGTACTTAGGAGCTCTCCTTTTGCAGTGTGAACAAGGGAGAGAGCTTGTAGATCCCTGCATTTCTGTGGGATTGTAGGACCTAACTGGAATGAGCACCTGCTCCAAGGTATAAAACTACACCTGTTATAAAGGTGTGAGTTTGGATTTTTATTGTCTTTTTAAATGTGTCCCTCTGCATAAGCTAATTAGGTAACAGGTGCCTCCCAACATTACCAAATAAGTCAGGATAAACCAACTGTGCTTTGTAGTCCTGTATGCTGTCACTAAGGACTAATTAGTGTTTATGTGGAAACAAGTATGGAATGATTTGTACAGAAGGTGAGTTTTCCTTCTCTGTCTTCAGTCCCTTAGCAGATTCCCTCTATTGCCCATCACCTACCGATATAACATTTATTCATTAGTAAAGTGTATGCTTTCTCTACACCCTTTGGGAAGAGAATTTCCGGGTTCTGAGAAGTTGTTATTGTTTAAATGATATTTTCCTATCATTCTTGAAGTGAAATAAAGACTATTTTTGTCTGTTTTCGCAGTCTCTCCTTTTAAGGTCTGACAGGACATCCCATTTGGCCAGGGGACACCCTTCAACTGGGGCAGAGCAATCCTTGCTGTGACAATATCCCATCAACATAAATGCAGAGGAGAACTGGCAGGATGAAAAAGTATGCACGAGAAGAGCAAAACTGAACAAAAAATTGCTGGGCGCACACCTATAATCCCAGCAAGTTCAAAGCCAGCCTCAGCAACTTAGTGAGACCCTACACAATTTAGTGAGACCCTGTCTCAAAATTAAAAAATAAATAAGTAAAAGGGGCAAGGGATGTGGCTCAGTGATTAGGTGCCTCTGGGTTCTATCCCTGGTCCAAAATAAAAAAAAAAAAAATGCGACTGGAAAACCATTGGATGGTATAGAAAAAAACAAAACCGCAGCCTCTCCTGTTAGAGTTCGAGACTGCAGGAAAGCGGCGGCTGAGGAGCCAGGCGGCTGCGGGGACCGGCCCAGGATCTGGCTACCGCGCGCTGCTGCCAGCCGGTGCTGCAACTGCACCACTAAAAGCAGGGCCAACACCCACCGAGACAAAGAGGTGCCACCTGTCTGCCCTCCGCACCAGGGTTTTTTATTAAGTGACTTAATTTTTAAATGTGGGGATTCCAGACCAGGCGCGGCCTCTCGCATGCACTGCCCCCTGCCCATCACGCCCCGCCCACCACTGCGGGCTCCAAAGCAGTCCCCGGAGGCCTCCCATAGGCCACGCCCCTCGCGCCATGCCCCGCCCATCACCGCGGCCTCCGGCAAGCCTCCCACCAGCCACGCCTCCTTTCCACGCCCACCCGCCGTCGCGGCCTCCCACTGGCCTCGCCCCCCCACAACGCCCCGCCCACCAGTGCCGTCTCATTGCCAGGTTCCGCGCTCCCCCGCCACGCCTTCCCGGACTCGTCCGCCCACTCGCGTTTCCCTACCAATGCTCGGCTCCTGCCCATCACGTCCAGGTCCCGCCCACGCTTCCTCCCCGCTGCGCGCTGGGCTTCCGCAGACCCGGAAGCGGATCGCGGAGTGAAGGTCGCGGCGCTGCTCGTGAGTTCCCTCGCTCTAGCGCCTCTGCGCTTCACGGTCCCGGGCGCGTCCGCGGCCGGGACGCGGGTCCCTACAGACCTCCGCGTCCCCGCACCGCGTCCTCCACCCCGGGTCAGCCCCATTGCCGCGGCAGGGCCGCGTCGGCCTGCAGCCCCGGCGCCCAGCGCGGGTCCCGCAGGTGGCCGGCTCGGCCGCTTGGACGCCCGCTCGGCGCCTTTCGCTCCCCGCCGACGGCCGCCTGCCGAGCGCGCGCGGCTCTTCCGCAGATGCCCCTGGCCGCTGGGTTCTACTGCCCAGCCCGCGCCGAGCCGGGCCTGCCCCCCTCCCTGGCCCAGCCTGTCCTCACCAAGCCCTGTCCTCACCGGACCCTGTCCTTCCTCACCCTGTCCTGGCCCAGCCTTCACCTGACCCTGCCCTCCTTGGCCAGGTGTCCACCCTGCAGGCCTTCCCTCCACAGTCACCCTGCGCTATGGAGGCGGCGACCTGGGCCTGTGTGGTGACTTCCAGGGTTCTCATACCTCAGATTCCAGGGGGAAATGTGCTCCTTTGGAGGTGGGCGTCTCACACCATCCCCTCCCTGTGATGTGTGGATAGAGGGCTCAAGAGAAAGAGATGCACTGTAAATGAAGGAAAAGGGAAAACGGACAAAGAGAGAGACCCTCGCACAGATGGCAAGGTAGAGGATGGCGAGGGAAGTGCAGAGAGACCAGAAGAGTGAAGGAAGAAGCCATAAGCAGGGAGAAAAGCAAACGGAGAACTCTCAATCTCCAGAGAGGTGAAGGACATAAGGAAAGGTACAGGACAGAGAGGGACTTCGGGGACTCATGAGAGCAGAGGACAGATTATCTGCAGGCATGGCAGAGGGCAGCTGTGGTGCTCTGACGAGAAAACGGCTAACAGGTGACAAGGGGAGTCCAGAGGAGCACTTCAGGGAGGAGGCCTAGGGATGCGGGTGTCCAGAGCATGGGGACAGGGGCCTGCAGCAGGCAGGGCACAGGAGAGAGTGGATGGGGACAGAGATAGAAATGTGGAGATTGGGGACAATGAGGAGACTGGGCAGGAAGGCTGACAAGAGGTGAAGGGAGCTGCAGGAATGGGGAGATGAGGTGGAGAGGAGGAGTAGAGGGAGGAGGGGAGGAAAGCAAGAGAGGACAGGGAGCTCGGGATGGGTGAAGACATGAGAGTGAGAGGAGGGTGGAGACGATCAGAGGGAGGGAAGCAGGAGAGGACAGGGACGCAGGTGAGCGGGAGCTCGGGATGGGTGAAGACACGAGAGTGAGGGGAGAGTGGAGACGATCAGAGAGAGGGAAGCAGGAGAGGACAGGGACGCAAGTGAGAGGGAGCTGGGAATGTGTGTAGACCTGAGCGTGGAGATGGTCAGAGTGAGGGAGGAGAGCAGCAGTGAAGACGCCCTGGGTGTGGATGGTGTCTTGATTAGATACGCATGGTTATGTTGAAATGTAATGGCTCCTGTCTTTGTAACTCAACAAGTTAAAAATTTGTGCTTAAATTATGCAGATGAGGATAGGAATTGCAAAACTGTCTATGAGGTTTGTGTATTTTTAAATTATTGGGACTAGAGAATAGCTTCCATATTCAGCCAGAAGGCAGGGTCTTGACCCATTCAATTGTGGGTTACTCTCTTCTGTTTTCCTGGGACAGTATAGTGTGGGTAAGTGTGAGATAACGAAGAAAAACCAGAATTCCTACTCAGTACAGCTGTGAATACTTAGCACAAAATATGTCACTTCAGGAGACCAAAACATGTAGGGACAAGACTGAGGCAGGAGAATCTCAAGATAAGGGACACCCCAGCAACTCAGGGAGACCCTGTCTGAAAATTTATAAAAGAGCCAGGGAGGTAGCTCAGTGGTAGAGCACCCCTCGTTCAATTCCCAGTACCATAAAATGTGTGGCGATTTCTTCCTGTTCATAAGCAGTTCTTCTTAAGACAACAACTTAGTGTTCTGTAATTTAACTGAGATGTGGCACTCACCACCTGGAGATGGTATCAGATGCCACAGTTTGAAGGTTCAGTGCCACAGTGCTGACCCCAGTTTCAATGTCAGTTGCATATTTCAGGTTGGAACTTGAACTTTAATCAACTGGATGTACATCTTGGATTCCCATGACCCCTGCTCAGGTTCTATTAATTTTGTAGTTCAACTCCTAATATTCAAGGAATACTTGCTTTATTAAGGTTTACCCATTTGTTATAAAGGACACAGATGAACAGCCTGATAGGCCCCTGTAGTCTTCAACATTTCAGGTAGGGTGTGGCCTTGTACTTCCTGGGGCTTAGCTGAACATCTCTGCCTGTATCTACAATATAGAAGGTATCACAGTGTGTTTTAATATATAAAATAAAGAATAAATTGTGTAGTTAAAACAGGTGAGGAAATGAATTTTAAAATTCTTTTGAAGCGTGGAAAAGAAATGTGAGACTTGAGTCCTACCTGTTCTGCTACCCGAGGGCCTCTGCCCTCATCTGCTGTATCCTCTGCTCACTGACCTCCAGCCACACAGGCCTCTTTCCTTTTCCTGGCTTGAGGTTGCTCAGGGCCTTCACTGGGTCCTCTCCCTCTGCCTAGCCCTCTGGCCTTGGCTATAGGTGGCCAGCACCTCAGGTCTTTGTTCTGACATCACCTGCTCCATGGAGACGCCTGTGACCTCCCCTGCTCCTGTAACACTCTAGCCACAGCCTGCCCCACCTCTGGTCCATGCAGCCTGCTCTGCCTGTTTCTTTCTGCTCCTTCACTGTCTACTGTCTGGATCCTGGTGAGAACTAGGCTTGAAGAGAGGGGCAGAGCCAGAAGGTGAATGGTGGGCCGGGCGCGGTGCTCAACTGTGAGCACCATGAGAGTGCTGAGGCATTTTGCAGTAAGTGTGTCCACTCCCTGGACTCCCATTGATAGGGTGAGGCTGATGCATAGCCTTAATAATGATTAGGGTTCATTCTGCTCTCTCTGCAGCATTAAGTACCCAGCTCTTTTATTTCTTTATTTTTTATGGTACTGGGGATTGAACACAGGGGCACTTAATCACTTAGCCATATCCCCAGCCCTTTTTATTTTGAGACCAGGTCTTGCTAAGCTGTTTAGGGCCTCACTATGTTGCTGAATCCTCCTTCCTTAGCCTCCCAAGTCACTGGGATTATAGGCGTGCAACACCATATCCAGAGCTGAGTACCTGTCTCTGTGTCCTCCATCCTGAGGACTCAGATCATCCTGAGATCCCAGGAGAGGTGAGGGGGGCAGTGTGGTGGTTCACAGTGGTCAGAACCAGGCTGCCCTGAAGGGGAGCCCAGTGCTGCCCAGCTCCCTGCTTCTGCAGCCTATGTGTGGGTTCACCAGCAGGGAAACCAGGCCCAAAGAATGGAGTCAGAAGTCTCCTGAGGGCCTTCCTGCAGGAGTTTATGGTGCCTGGGTCTCCCTGGTGCAGTTTGAAACCAGGAACCGTCTTCCCACATGCTGAGGTCCTCCCTGTGTGTGTGTAGCTTTGGCACAGAAAGGTGGTTTGTTGATTCTGAACCTTAAACAGTATGTTTCCCCCATCCAGGATTGACTTCTAAAGACTCATGTGACCTGAGGAAGCAGCTCTGAAGATGAAGAGAAAAGAAAAGAAGTCAGGAATGGCTGTCACTGAGGTACAGTGACGTTCTCAGGTGGTCCTGAGTCCCTTCTGCAGTGCTGGGAGTGGGAGTTGCTGTCCTCATGTGACTCTGCAGCCTCCTGCCTGACAGGCATGCCTGCGCTCCCTGGGCCTCCCTCCGCCCCTCTCCTGTGCACTTAGATTCCATCTCACTGTGACCCGGTGGCAGAGAACCAGTAAAAAGGGGTCACTGGGTGTGGTCCTGGGAAGGATTTCACACCCTAGCAGGGGTTGGGGACAGGCGAGGGCTTGCGTGTCAGTACTGTTGGGCAGCAGAGATCATTAGGGCTCAGCTGGATGCACTGTCAGCTCTCTCCAGATGTGGGTAAAAAAAGCTGCACTTTGAAATCACATATTAATGTGCACAGATGCTGGTAAATTCCAGAAAAGGAGACCTATAAGGGGAAATATGTACTGCTTAGTATACTGCTTTTGTATAATCCAATGAGATAGTGTTTCTGATTCTAAAATCTCAGTGACTGGGAATGAAACAGAAAGACAGTGAGACAGTGATCAAGGATGTTCTGTGGGGTCCCCCTTGGCACTGTGGATTGAAGAAAGGAGTACTCCACCTCTGAGCTATATCCCCAGTGCTCTCCATACAAGGTCTCACTAGGTTACCCGCGGTGGCCTCAAACTTGCAATCCCCCTTCCTCAGCCTCCCAAGTAGCTGGTATTACCAACATGCACCACTGTACCTGGTGAAGCTTTCTTTTTTCTTTTTTTTGGCAGGGGGAGGGGGACAGTTTACCAGGGATTGAACCCAGGGGTGCTCAACCACTGAATCACATCCCCAGCCTTTTTTCATATTTTATTTTGAGACAAGGCCTTGCTAAGTTGCTAAGGCTGGCTCTGACCTTGCCATCCTCCCATCTCAGCCTCAGAGCTGCTGGGATTATAGGTGTGTACCACTGCACCCATCTTCTCTAATTTTATTTATTCAGTCATTTGTTTGTAGGATCAGACCCAGGGCCTTGTACATGCTAGCCAAGCACTCTAAACTAAATTGTATCCCAGCTCCCTGATTGATTTTAAAAGTCGCTGATAATATATACCCAAAGAGGCTCATATGCAGTTTGTGAAGCCCCTCTCTTGTCTTTCTTTTCGGACTTGTGTTAGTTCTCCTTTAACACAGCACCATCAGATGTCTTCACTTTGGTTAATGGAGTCCTTTGGTGTTCAGCAGTTTTTCAGCTGGATGTTATTCCGTTTGTCAGTTTTTGCCTTCCTTGCTGATACTTTTGATGTTATATCCAAGAAATCATAGCTGACTCTGGTCCCGAAGCTTCCTTCTGTCCCTGGTCTTGAGTGTCTGTGTCAGTATCTGCGTTGGACTTTGAGGTGTTTCTGAACCAGTGGACTTGGTCACGCGCATGTCGTCTGCACTGTTAGTGTTGTATGTTACCGCGGTTGACCTTATTAGTGGGTCCACCCTTGTTCCTAGAAATGAATCTCACCTGTCACAGTGTATAATCTTTTCAGTGTCCTATATATTTAGATTTGCCTGTTTTTTTTTTGTTGAATCTCTCATCAGTATTCGTTGGGGTTATTGGGATGTGGTGTAGTTTTTTTTTTCTTTTTCCCTTCTCTTTGCCTGTGTTTGACATCAGATTAATGGTGGTTGCATAGAATCATGTTTTTTTGTTCCGCTTTGTTTTTTGGTACCAGGGATCTAATCCAGGGGTGCTTAACCACTGAGCCACATGCTTGACCCTTTATATTTTGAGGCAAGGTCTCACTAAGTTGCTTAGGACCTAAGTTGCTGAGGCTGGCTTTGAACGTGTGATCCTCCTGCCTCAGCCTCTCGAGCCACTGGGATTACAGGTGTATGCCATGGCATCTGGCTAGGACAACGTTTTAAATGTTTCCTCTGCTCCATTTTCTTGGAAGAGTTTGGGGAGGATTGGTGTTAATCCTTCAGATGTGGGGTACAGTCTTGCGGTGAAGCTGTGTGTTCCGTCCTTTTACTGGGAGGTTTTGGTGAGTGCTTCCTTCCCCTAACCTCTTTTTTTGGGACAGTACTGGGGATTGAACTCAGGGGCACTGGACCATTGAGTCACATCCCTCAGCCCTATTTTGCACTTTATTTAGAGACAGGGTCTCTCTGAGTTGCTTAGCACCTTGCTTTAGCTGAGGCTGGCTTTGAACTCACTATCCTCCTGCCTCTGCCTCCCGAGCCATTGGGATTATAGTTGTGCACCACCTGCCCAGCTTCTGTGTAGTTTTTCTTCATAGTTTCTGGTAATATTCTCATTTTGTTCATTTATTGTTTTCTGATTTTTGTGTTCTTTCATTTCATTGGAGCACTGTAATAACTCTCTGTATTAATTCTTTGGTAGTTTACATATCTCAATTTTTTAGTGTTGATTTGTGGTTATTTAATTTTCTACTTAAGTGGGCCATGTTTCCTTTTCTGGTTGTGTGGCTTGTGGTCTTGTGCTTGGACTCCAGCAGTTTAAAAATCAGTCACATTGTAAGTTTTGGTGTCTGGCTTCCTTTAGGGAAGTGATCTGTGCTAGAGACTGGGATCTGTTTTCTTTGAGTTTTCGCTTGCAATCTCCTAACTGAAGAAGCTTTGCAGTTTCTACCCAGGGACTTCTCTGTTGCCTCCTGCTGTTCTGTGGCCTCTCTGGTGTCTCAGTAAGCCACTCTCTGGGTTTTCACCTCATTTCTGCCAGGGACACTGCCAGACATGGTTATTGTTGACTGTCTAGTGCCTTCCCCCACCTGAAGCCTGTCTCTTCATTGCTTAGGTTCATGGAATGCAGAGCCTAGTCTCTCAGGCAGTCCCCTGAAAAGTCATGTTAGGCAGATGCTCTCCTGCTCTCCCTGCCCCAGGAGAAATTGAGAGGGTCAGGGATCCGGCAGGCAGGGATCACAAACTGTCTAAAATGTTTTGCAGTAAGAATCCCAGCCTCTTAAGGGCTTCACCACTGAATCCAAGTGGCTTTTGAATCTGTCATTGGTCCATGTCACCATGAGGGAGATAATGTAAATCTTCTATTTAAAAAAAAATTTTTGTTGTTGTTTTTGGTACTGGAGACTGAACTCAGGGACACTGGACCACTAAGCCACATCCCCAGCCCTATTTTGTGTTTTATGTAGAGACAGGGTCTCACTGAGTTGCTTAGCGCCTCGCCATTGCTGAGGCTGGCTTTGAACTCGTGATTCTCCTGTCTCAGCCTCCCTAAGTGCTGGGATTACAGGTGTGCGCCACCGAGCCTGGTCTAAAAAATTTTTTTAATTTGTTCTTTTTAGATATGCATGACAGTAGTGTATTTTGACATATGCATATATGGAGTTAACTTCCCGTTCTTGTGGTTGTACTTGATGTGGAGTTACACTGGTCATGTTTCACATATGCACATGGGAAAGTGATGTCCAATTCATTCTGCTGTCTTTCCTGTTCTCATCCCACCTCCCTTCCCATCACTCCCCTTTGTCTAATCTAGTGAACGACTATTTTTCCCTCCCCCACATTGTGTTAGCATGTGCATATTAGAACATTTGGTTTTTCAGGAATGGCTTATTTCACTTAGCATGATAGTCTCCAGGTCCATCTATTTACTGACAAATGCCATAATTTTCTTCTTCTTTGTAGCTGTGTATATTCCATTGCGTATATATACCACAGCTTCTTTATCCATTCACCTGTTGAAGGGCAACTAGGTTGGCTCCATAGCTTGGCTATTGTGAATTGAATTACTATAAACATTAATATGGTTTTGTCACTGTAGTATGATGATTTTAAGTCCTTTGGTAAGTCTTCTAATTTGGTGCTCTGGTATCTTTGCTGAAGGAGGTGCAGGATGTTTCATATGTGCACATGTGTGTTTAATAAGGGCTACTAAGGAAGGAAGTTTATTTTCCATGGTTACTAGTTCCTGCAGTACAGTATTTCTGTGTTGCGATCATGTCATCTGTTCTAACAAATCCAAATCTTTGCTGTCTTCCTTACCCCTTTTGTTTTCCACCTTTTTCCTCTTTATGGGCCCTGCTCACACAGCCTGCCTAGTAGTGACGAGACAAAGCCCTGGCTAGCCCTTCTTTCTCTGCCTGTATTCAGAGGAAATGCTGATTGTGCTGTGGGGTAAAATGTTCTTGCTGAATATCATGTCTTGTTTCTTCACATTTACTTTTTGTCCTGATTGTTAATTATCCATTGATTTCTGAAAGTATGTTTTGCTGTGGTACATTTTCTTATTTTAATCTATGTAACAATAGCATTTCCTAATTGTTATGTTATGATTTTACTAGTCAAACATAAAACTCTATTGATAATTGCCTAAATATCTAAACTGATGAAGTTGTTTTCTTAGTTTTGAATGTGAGTGACCTATAGGGATTGGAGTTCAAATTTCTTTTTTCTTTTTTTTTGTGTTCTCCCCTGTTTGGACAGAGAGTACTAGGGGTTGAACCCAGAGCCTTGCCCATGCTAAGCACACACTCTATCACTGACTACACCCCAACAGGTGTCTTGTCTTAATAGCTTAATGTACAATGTTTATAAACAAAATTCAGGATAATTTATGTTATATGTATATATTATCCCAAACATGCCAACATGCATGTGAGAACAGTGGGATGAACATATCGGAGAACCGTCCCTGAGAGATAGGGCCCACTACGTCATGGTCTGAGTGTGTACGTGAGTGCTGGCCCTGTGTGCGTGGGTGAGCAGGTGTGAGGCTCTCAGCACAGACACTGGTGTGTTTCACCTGCTGAAATGCTCATCTTCTGTGGCCTTACGCTTGCTGGCCCGTCACGTGCAGGAGTCGACACTGGTGACAGTGGCCGTCCTGTGGCTGCGTGTGCGAGCATGGAGAAGTCTCAGGTTGCTCTGCCTTAACAGATCTGCTTCCCCGCTCCCTGTACTGTGCGCTGCTGGTGCTGCTACTGAACTGCTCAGCTCTCGGGCTTGCTCCCCGTTCTTAGCTGTCTGAGTCAGGGGCTTGTTCTTCCAAGTTCAGCTCTTTGATTTGAGCATTTCTTTAGCATCTGTGCCACAGCTGTCCCCTCAGGAAGATGGGAATGGATCTTTCTCTTGTGGGCTCTTAGGCTGCCATGGGTGTTACTTCACAGAAGGGATGTGGAACACCCGGTGTTCAGCTGGCATAGGGCTCAGTGGTAGAGTGCCTGCCTAGTATGCTCAAGGCCGGTTCAGTCCCCAACATCACACACCCACACAAAATCAGAATACCCAGCATTTGGAAGCCTTTGTAGGCCTTAGGCACTGCTGTTGCTGTTTTCAGTTTTAAGATTCTGCCTCTTGGAAGCCCCTGTGCACTGTCGTCTCTGAATACAGGGCTGTGCCGTAGCTCACCTAGGTGTCTGCACATCACATGGTGTGGCAGACATCATAATTAATGCTTCCATGGAGACCAGCCTGAGGTGGGCTTTTGCTTTGTGGTGCTGGGGATCCATCAAAGGGCTTTGCCACACTAGGCAAGAACTCTGCCACTGAGCCATGCCCTAGCTGTGTGCTGGCTTTTTATTTGTTTCTTACATTATCCACAAAAATGAGAAATCTACACTGATATACAGGGTGTGACCTCTTATGGAAAGATAAACTAGAACAGAATTAAGGAGACATAGTGTTGCTCACATGTACTTTAACGTGTGCGGGAAGATAGGAAAGGCAAATTTCAATTTCTCCTACTATACCCTCACCACAGGGAAAGCTTCTGTGACTCCAGATGTATAGGGTTTTCCCCACACACCAAGCAAAAAATTCTGCAGCAGAAACCAGCTGGGTGTCCTTTAATTAAATTGCATTCTGAACCAGCTACTTGGAGTAGCCTCAGATCCCTCAGCGGGTGGGCTCAGTCCCTTAGGTGCCCTCACATCAAATGAAAGTGGCAAGGACAGGTGTGCACGACTCCCTCCTCAGGTTTGATTGACTGGCTGGCGTGGCTCACAAAACTCATTGACGCCTTTTACTTTCCCCGCCACTTATTACCAAGGATGCAGATGAACAGCCGAGTGGAGGAGTGCATAAGCAAGGTGTGGGAGCGGGCACAGGGGCTCCCCTCCTCTGGGAACCTCCTCGTGTTCAGCTCGCGGGAAGGTTCTTCAGACCCTGTCCTTTTGGGGTTTTCTGGAGGCCTTGTTACTCAGGCAGGATCGGTCACATCGCTGGCCATTGGTGCTCCGCTGAACCTGTCCCCTCATGGATGGTCAGGGAGAGAGGCTGGAAGTTATAATCCATAAATCCTGCCTTGATCTTTCCAGTGACCAGTCCTTGTTCTGAAGCTGTCCAGGGGCTTGCAGCCACTCTTATCACCCCCGAGATCCCAAGTGAATTGTGCATCTGCAAATATAGGGGCCAGATATGTATTTCATAGAATCACAGCCTGGGTCTGGTACGCTCACTCCAGGAGAATCCTTACAGTTCTCTTCTCGTCTCGTTTCACGTGGAGATTATAACTATCCACATGTCTTCTTGGTGAAATGTATTTTTCATTTTAGGGACAGTTGGCATTCAGGGATGTGGCCATTGAATTCTCCCAGGAGGAGTGGAAGTGCCTGGACCCTGCACAGAGGGCTTTGTACAGGGAGGTGATGCTGGAGAACTACAGGAACCTGGTCTCCCTGGGTGAGGATGATCCCTCCTGAGGTTGGGATCTGTCTTGTGTATCTTTGCATTTTTCCTTCGCATGCCTCTGGGGAGCTTTGTATTACCTGAGTAAAGTTGAAGCTCTGTTGACTCAGAAATGAAAAACTTCCTAATGTAGCTGCTGGACTTTAACCATCTCTCCTCCTCCTCCTTTTCCTCACCACTAGGAATTGGACCCAGGGACATTTGGCCACTGAGCTACATCACTGTTTCACTTTTTGAGACAGGGTCTCACTATGTTGCTGAGACTGGCCTCTAACTTGAAATCCTCTGCTTCAGCCTCCCCAGTTGCTGGAATGACAGGTGTACACCATGGCTGGCTGTCTTCTATGACTCTTAACCTCTCTTTTTATTTTTTACAGTGCTGGGGATCAAGCACACAGCCTTGCACATACTAGGCAAGCACTCTGCCACTTTGCCACAGAGCTACATCCCTAGCTCAACCTCTCTCTTTCTCTCTCTCTTTTTTTGGTGTGTGTGTGTGTGTGTATTACTAGGGATTGAACCTAGGGGCATTGTACCACTTAGCTACAACCCAGTTCTTTTTACTTTTTTGAGACAGGGCCTTGCTAAGTTGCTGAAGCTGGCCTAGAACTTGCAGTCCTCCTGCCTCGGCCTCCCAGTTAGCTGGGATTACAGGCACACATGTGCTCCATTGTGCTGGCCCTTTCCCCTTCCTTTCTTTAGATGTCCTGCCTACATTACATGATACATTATTACATTATTGAGGCGTTACACAGCTCACGTATGCACATATGGCAGACTTTTTCTTTTGGAAGTGCTGAGGACGAAACCTGGGGCCTCTCACGTGCTCAGCAAGCACTCTGCCACTGACCTACAGCCCAGGCCCTATGGAAGACTTAGCTGTGCTTCCTTCCACCCACTCTGCCACTGACCTACAGCCCAGGCCCTATGGAAGACTTAGCTGTGCTTCCTTCCACCCACCTGGTACTGGGAATTGAGTCCAGAGCTTTGCACATGCTAGATCTGCCACTAAGCTACATTCCTGGACTTTTTTTAAGTTTTATTTTGAGACAGGGTCTCACAAAGTTTTCCAAGCTGGCCTCGAACTGTAGATGCTCCTGCCTCAGCCTCTTGAGTAGCAGCAATTGCAGTCATTATGCTGCTGTGCTTTTGACGTCATAGTTTTGGGAAGAACTACAGGTCTTCACGTTAAAGTATTTTCTCAACTCTCAGGAGGCAACAAGTGGATGAATTTGTGAAATATTTTTCTAATTCTATCTATCACATCCTCTTTCCTCATGTACACATGGGACTAGGATTCTGAAAAAGCCAAAACATGTGGGATTCCTTTCTTTTTATAAACAGGGGTCTTCCTTCCTGACCTTGGTGTTATTTCCATTTTGGAGCAAGGGAAAGAGCCCTGGACCTTGAAGAATGAAGTGAAAATAGCAAGAAATCCCAGTGGGTGGGGCTGTGTCAAAGGTGTGAACACAGGTAAGAGCTCACGTGCAGAGTAGAAGCTGTATCGCTCAGTATTGTCTGAGAAACTCCACAGGTTGAAGATTTCTATGGGAAAACAAAAGTTTCTATGCTGTGAGCTCTTAAAGGAAATCTCAAACTTCTACTTACTATTCTGTTCTTCGGAGGTGTAAAAATTTATTCTTTCACTCTCTCAAGGTCTGTGTATAGTTAATTAAGTTTTATTACTGGGGATTGAACTCAGGGCCTCACACATGGTAGGCAAATGTTGTACTACTGAACTACTTCTCTAGGAATTTTAAAAAAAAATTTTTTTTTGAGACATAGTCTCACTAAATTGCCCAGGCTGGCCTTGAACTTGATATCCTTTTGCCTCAGCCTCCTGAGTCACTGGGACTATAGACTCTCACCACCATGTGGGGCAAATTTCACGGTTTTTAAGTTTCATAAGTCTGCTTAATGTAAGTATTGCTTTTGCAATAATAGTATGCTTTTCAATATGAATATTTCTGTTATTGATGAGAAACATATTACTTTATATCTTGTAGATTTCTCTCCTAGACATATAATTAAAAAATCACCTTCAAAAAGAAACAGCAGTATAGAAGAGATATTCCAAACAGCCGTGCTGGGAAGTCATGAACACCGTGACGCTGAAGACTTTTCCTTCAGGGACGTCCAGAAAAATGCACGTGGCTTTCAGTTTCAGTGGAAAGATGGTGAAGGAAATTGTAAGGGAGTGCCGGTGATTCAGAAAGGAAGTCGCGTGGGTAGAAGAGATGGCGGTGGTGGACGGGATGCAGGGAACAAGCTTGAGAGCAGTTGGCTTGAGTTGAGCTTTCCGTCACGTCTGTCTGAACCGCAGCTGCTTCAGTCTGAAGGGAAAACCGAGTGTGGAGAAGCTGAGAAGGCTGTGAGCCGTGGTTTCTCAGTTGCACCGCCTCGAAGCATTCCCTCCAGTGTCGGAACACACGTTTCTCCTGGATACGGGAAGGACTTTATGTATTCTCCATCCCTCACGCCAAGGCACAAAGCACACGTTAGGGACAAGCCTTACAGATGCCACGAGTGTGGCAAGGTCTTCAGGTACACCTCCTCTCTTGCACATCATCGCAGAATCCACACTGGAGAGAGACTGCACAAGTGCACCGAGTGCGGCAAGGCCTTCTTCAGGCGCTCCTATCTCGTGGTGCACGAGAGACATCACACAGGAGCAAAGCCTTACAAGTGCAATGAGTGTGGCAAGGTCTTCACGCAGAACTCACACCTGACAAGTCATCGCAGAACTCACACCGGGGAGAAGCCCTACAGCTGTGCTGAGTGCGGCAAGGCCTTCAGCGTGCGCTCCAATCTAACCAACCACCAGGTGACGCACACTGGAGAGAAGCCCTACAAGTGCAACGAGTGCGGCAAGGTCTTCAGCCAGACCTCGAGCCTCGCCATCCACCGGAGAACGCACACCGGGGAGAAGCCGTACCGGTGCAACGAGTGTGGCAAGGTCTTCAGCTCACACTCCAACCTCAACACCCACCAGGTCATCCACACTGGAGCAAAGCCGTACAAGTGCTCTGAGTGTGGCAAGGTCTTCACCCAGAACTCACACCTGGCCAATCACTGGAGGACTCACACCGGGGAGAAGCCCTACAGGTGTGCAGAGTGCGGCAAGGCCTTTAGCGTGCACTCGAGCCTCACTACCCACCAGGCGATCCACACGGGCGAGAAGCCCTACAAGTGCAATGAGTGTGGCAAGGTCTTTACCCAGAACTCGCACCTGGCGAGTCACCGAGGGGTTCACAGTGGAGAGAAGCCCTACAGGTGTGACGAGTGTGGCAAGGTCTTCAGCCAGACCTCGAACCTCGCCAGGCACTGGAGAGTACACACCGGGGAGAAGCCCTACAGCTGTGCTGAGTGCGGCAAGGCCTTCAGCGTGCGCTCCAGCCTGACGTCCCACCAGGTGACGCACACTGGAGAGAAGCCCTACAAGTGCAACGAGTGTGGCAAGGTCTTCAGCCAGACCTCGAGCCTCGCCATCCACCAGAGGATTCATACCGGGGAGAAGCCATACCGGTGTAACGAGTGTGGCAAGGCCTTTAACTCACACTCCAACCTCAACACTCACCAGGTCATCCACACTGGAGCAAAGCCCTACAAGTGTTCCGAGTGTGGCAAGGTCTTCACCCAGAACTCACACCTGGCCAATCATCGCAGAACTCACACGGGGGAGAAGCCGTACAAGTGTGCTGAGTGCGGCAAGGCCTTCAGTGTGTACTCGAGCCTCACTACCCACCAGGCGATCCACACGGGCGAGAAGCCCTACAAGTGCAACGAGTGTGGCAAGGTCTTTACCCAGAACTCGCACCTGGCAAGTCACCGGAGGACTCACACTGGAGAAAAGCCGTACAAGTGTGATAAATGTGGCAAGGCCTTCAGTGTGCGCTCGAGCCTCACTACCCACCAGGCAGTCCACACAGGAGAGAAGCCGTACACGTGTAATGAGTGTGGCAAGGTCTTCAGTCGAAGCTCCAACCTTGCAAGTCATCGGAGAACTCACTCTGGACTCAAGCCTTACAAATGAGTGTAGCAAGGTCTCGTTCAGAGTTCATTCCTTGCACAACATCTGTGCATTTGCAGCGATTATGGAAGACTCTCAGGAGTTGACCCATGGCGCACAGGCAGAGCACTTGCCTTGCACGTGCCAGGCCCTGGGGTACACCCCCAGCATAGACAATAGTGCAAGCACTGGTAGGCCTCAGAGCGTATGGAAGGAAGTCTTGTAAGTGTAGTGTGTGCAGCAGAGGCTTCAGTCCAACCTCACAGCTCACCGGAAAGCAGAAATATGTTGTTGATGAAACCATACAAGTGGGATGCCCTTACTAGCTGTTACCTAATGACCGGATCTGCAGATGAGGATTTACATGAATAAGTTCTCTAGTTTTCCACAATTAACCCTGATCACTACATTCTGTGGAGCAATTCCAAGTCAAAATATGTTAAGATACATAAGAAAGGTGCAAGGACTTTTGGAAATCAACTAATTATCTTCAGGTCAAGAATTACTGTAGGTTTCATGAGCAGTCTCCTTTGCTATATGTGACTCACCCTGAGCTTTGGGACCTGTCTCGTTGTGCTTGCGTCACAGGCCCTTCCCTGGCCTCTGGGAAAGCAGCATAGGATGAAAGGGCTCACTGCATTAGCTGAGGGTCGTTGCCGTTCAGCTTAGGGGAAGATGAGCTCTGCCTCTGAAATTAAATTTTGTCTAAATTAGCATCTGGAAGAGGCAAAGAATAGTGTCTTTAAATGGATACAAGTCATCAAGCTTCCTGTGTGGCTGGGGCCCTTCTGTAGTTTATAGCAAAAATCATTCCACCAACTGTGAAATAAAGCAGACCAAGAATGTGCCATCCTTGGGCTCATATTGGATGAGAGTCACAGACTAACAGGGACTGAATGGTAGAAAGAATGCAAGAGAATGGTGACCACATTCTTCATTGAATGATAGCAGCTCTCATTTGGCAAAGACTAAAGAATTAGTCTTATTTTTGAAATTGAAAGAATAGTTATTAGACTGGAGAATTTAATCAAAAGAACCAGAATGGGGGCTGGGAGTATGGCTTAGTGGTGGAGCACTCGCCTAGCATGTGTAAGGCCCTGGGTTCCATCCTCAACTCAACAAAAAAGAAAAAAGAGCATTTCTTTCAGGATGATTATCTAACTGCTAGTCTTACATTTTGCCACTGCCTTCGTAGAATGTATAATTGATCTGATGTTTTATTTAATAAAATTTAATCTTTTCATTGCTGTGATTTGTTTCTTCGACCCACAGTTTTAATTCATTTCAGTGCAGTGCTTCCTAACAGTCACAATACACTGAACAGTTGAGGGATCTAGACTTGTGTGTGAAGTCCAGTGTCATACAGTTTGGGGAACCTATAATTACATTTGCCATTGAGTTACTCTCCTCACACTGTACCTTAGGATACTTATATATAATAAAAATGCCATGTAAGTGGTTTCATTTCACCCTAAAATCCGCACCTGTTGATGGATATACACTGTATTATACATGGCTCTTTTGTACATACCCAGGAAGGTGGCAGGCATCTTGATACGTATAAAGTGAAAATACAAGTATATTAAGAAGATGGCAAGATGGAAGTCTGGGGAAGAAAAAGCAACACCTTTTTAGCAGACATGTAGAGAAAACAGGCTTGTGAAAGTATTTCCAGCATTGCCAATCCATCAAGTGTCAGACAGCATTTACTGCCATTTCCATGCAGGCCCCAGTCTGCCTGTACAGATTGTGGAAAAGAACTACCAAACAAGGCCAGTGTGACCTCAGTGGCATGCATTAGGGACTTGTAATTGATTCTGGAAGCTAGCACGGTTCTCAAAATACGTCCAGCAAGCGTGCACTGCCATTGTCACTGTGACTGAAATGTGAGGTAGTGCTTGGGGGAGACGAGTCACAGCCTGGCTTTTCAGGGACCAGATACTTCCTAAGACAAGACTGGATAATCTCTCTAACAGCTTTTATGGTCTGAGCCAGCCAGTTACTGGGAGGTGTTGACTCTTTCCAGCTGTTTTTGTCCTAGGTTCCAATATTTACTTCGCCCTGAGGCAGAAGGGCTTACGTGCTAAGGTGGACAAAGGTGGGCCACAGCCAACTGGGACTTAACTGGCCTTCCTCAGACCGAACACGGCCAGCCACAGCCAAGACGAGGCCAGGTGTCAGTGGCCAACACAGCATGCGTGGCTGACTCAGCTGTCCTGAGGGATGTGTGCCATGGCATTCAGGTAGGCAAATGTGGTCATGACTATAAATGGCTTTCATCATACCAAGTTGGCTCCCCACACCTGGGGAGCAAGACATTGGTGAATTCACACTCAGATCAGGTAGATGGCACACAGACATGGAGACGAGCCAAGTAATACATCAAAGACCCCAAACCTCTGAAAGATCATGTGATACGTCAGCAAGGACCTGTTGAGGACTTAACAGTGAACAAACTCTACCACATCATCTTAAGAAATCATACAAGAAAAACACTCCAGGGCTTGAGTGTGGTTCATTTGTAGAACACGCCCAGCGTGCCTAAGGCCCCAGGTTCAGACCCTAGTAGTGGAACAGAAAGCAAAAGAATCGCAAGGAAATAAAGTGTAGATGCTGAGTAACTGAAACAGGTGACTGACCCTTCAGCTCCAGGGTGCAGACTTGCCTTTGCGGCCAGACATGATTCCATCCTGAATCAGTCACAGTTGTCATCACAAAGACAGAACTAATCTATACTAAATACGTAATCCTCATTACAATGTGAGGGGAGCAATAAAGGCAAGAAAAATGCACATACCAGATCACTTTGTTCTACAATTGGAAATAAGCCAGGCAGTGTAGTGCTTAAAACCATGCCTGAAATTGACACTTTTACGGTGTAGTCTGGTTCTGGAATGTCCCCCAAAGGCTCATGTGGTCAAAGTTTTCTCCCCAGCTGGTGGCACTCTGGAGAGATGTTGGAAACCAAGAGGTAAATCACTGGGACATGCCAGGGCAGAATGTACCTTGTCCCCAGCCCCTTACTCTGCTTCTGTCTGCTTCCCAGCTGCCATGAGGTAGGCAGCATTGCTCTCCCATGCCCTTCCACCATGACAAGAACATTACGGAGCTTGCCTCTGGCCCAAAGCAAGGTGGCTACCCAACCCTGAGCTGGAACCCATAAGTTTGTGAGTCAAAACAAATCTTCCTCCTTTTGCTCAGGTATTTTATCACAGCAACAAAAAGCCCACTAATACAATGATATAATCATATTTATTATCTACTAAACATTTCCAAACAATATTTTTCCTGGAACTACCATAAAAATGTTTGGTAACTTGTCAAAAAGTATTTCAAAAACATTTTCAACAATCATACTGTAGCATAGGACCTACCTGTGCATCAGGAAATGTGGTAAATTATTGGAATGATGAAAATCTCAAGTCACTCCATGCCAACCAAGAGGCCAGGAGTCTTTTGACCCTTAGTAAAGACTCAGGGTTGTGCTGGAGTCTGACCCATTTTGATGTTCACTGTTGACAACCTTCAAGTCTCACTACTCCCTTTCTATGGTGCCCATCTGGGCAAGCTGCTGATAACCCCTAAGTGTTCCCTTCTTCAGACAGCAGCTGGAAATTCTAAAGATGACCGGGTTCCCTTACCCCAGCATCACCCAGGACACCCATAACAGAAGGCAGAAACTTCTGGAGAAGGGTACGAAGTCTACCCTGCTTCCCTGGAAGGCTTCCTTGTGCTGTAAACATTCTGTGAACACTTCAGTGTAAGGCATTGTCTTCCTGACACACCAGCCCAACTGGGTGCGGTTCAATCCTGACTTAGGAATGACCACAAATGCAAACTAGCAAAAATGTTGGAGACAAATACATGAGTTTTCAGTTAACGCACGAGAAAAATTCCATCCTGGATGCTCATTCTCAAGACAAAACACATGAACAACAATTTTTTCAGGATATTTCACAAGCATCTCAAAGACAAAAAGATACTTTTATCTTTATTCCTGAATTTACTTATACTTTATTCCCTGAATTTACTTATATACTTATATCTTTATAAGATATACTTATATCTTTATTCCCTGAATTTACTTATACATTTTTCATATTCTTGATAATTTTAATTTTCACTTTATGTAAAATAAGGTACATTCCATGCAGTTTTACACAAAATGTATCATAAATCTCATAAAATTTAGTCCATTTTTTATGATTGCAAATGAATAATTTCTTTTTACCAATAATCATGTTACTCTCTTCAATGGCACAAAAGAGGCATTTAGAAATATGACACAGTGCATGTTCCTTAACAGTGAGGGTAGGATGTCACAACCACATTGTGTATTTTCATTATACACAGTAAGTATCCTAGTCAGACTGCAGAGAGGATAATAGCATTTCACGAGAGATTGTGCCTCTAAGTGTAAGTGGTAGAAAGAAAATATACGTGAACATAACAACCACTCTATGAAGAAAAATACCAGGTATTTCTGGATGGGAACAAATGAAAGAAAGAACGTTGGGTGTCATGTGCAGTGAAAGGAGCAGGGACGTCATCCTTCCCTTCAAGGGCCTCTGGCTGAGCTGGAACACCAGCCACAGGGACAGGCCACAGATGGCCTCCTGTCATGAACTCTACCTGGAATCTCCTCGCTCTTCTCCCCACCTACCACTGTGTATGCATGACCTCTCCAGATGCTGCTGAAGCTCACACAGCTGATGTTCACTCATCGCACACAGAGATAGCAGCTCCCTCTCCTGCACCATCTCAGCCCTCTCACCCCTGTGCAGGTGTAAACAGGCTCTCCTCCATTACTGCAGAGCTCCTAGTGACACCTAGTGACCACCTGCATGTCACAAAACCTAGTCACAATAAAGTGCCTTCCTTTATGTACTCCTAAATATTTCACTGGAACAGCAAATGAAAGAAGTACACACTTGAAATCTGCATTACAGAGATGGAGAAAATGGTTAGACAAATACATACTGTGAAATAAAAACTATTTTAGACTTAAAAAATAAACCATGTAACATATTGGCTTATCTCATACTCTGAAAGGGATATCTTATGCCTCAGGAAAAAGACTCCTGCTAAATCCGTTTAATCATGTGGATTACTCATCATTGCCAAACTTCTTCACTGAAGTGCTATAAAATGTATTAGGCAATGGACCTAAGCAGTATTTCCAAACGTTTCCAACTACCTCACTGTGCAATGGCAGCTGTGTGACAGGAAAAGCATTATGGCAAACCATGAGCATGAAGAAAACCAACAAGCCTCCCAAACCAACAAGCAAGGAGAACCAAGACCAGACATTTCAGGAGCACAGGCTGGATTAGCCCTTGATGCTGGACTGTGCACACCTGTCCTTGTCAACACTGCCCCTTCTCTCCCCACTGGCTAAGAGATGATCAGTTCCTCAGCAGTAGCTGAAGTCTGAAGCACACCCAGGTGCCCACCCTCCAGCCTCAGTCACAACACAAGCCAGGCACCATTCCCTGCCCTCTGAGGCCACATCTGGAACAGCTCAGGCCTGCCACACTCCCCCACCAAGCCTCACTGTGTGATGGACACTTTAGGCTATGGTGTCGGACTCCTTGATAAACCAACCAGGATGTGGGTGGTGGTAAGGCAGTTCTCAGGTGGTCAGAAGTTAGCAATCATGAGGATAAGAGTACAAACTTAGTAAATCCCACTATGTATGCTAAGAAATTTGGTGACATTTATCTTTACAAATTATTCATGTAGAACTCAAAAAAGAGAAGATGTTATTTTATCTTTAGTGCCCATGTTATAACATACCCTTACTCTACTTTTAATTTTGCTTTATGAAGAAAGGTGCATTCTGTGTATTCTTTGCAAACGAGAGAGGCATTTAAAAACACACTGAAAATGGTGACATGTGCTGGTAATCCCAAGGACAAGTCAGATTGGGGATGGAAAATCAACGTTCAAGCCCATTGGTAACTCAGCAAGGACCTGTTCAAAGATTGAAAAACATAAAACAAAATAAAATAAATAAAGGGAATAGGGATGTCCCTCAGTGGTAGAGAGGCCTTGGGCTTAATGCACAGTACTGGGGAAGGGAGGAGAGGAAAAGAAAGTATAAGATGCACATTCATCAACAATGACGCAGGCTCTCGGGTGTCCATGTCTGAGGCAGCACCTCTGTGGGACTTTCATCCTACCTATATACTTAACGTACGTCAGACCACAGAATAACTCAGGTACAAAGCATGATTATCTGTTCCCAAGCTTATAAGCTGTTTGCTCCAACATGGAAGAAAAAATGTTATATATCTTATTCAACCTTATGGTACATGGTAAGTTTCCAGTATGAAGAACCCACTGAGGTGGAATGAAACTGTGTTGTAGAAGAAACAATTCACTTGTACTTATATGAAAAGATTAACTTTTATTATCATATGAAAGCTGGATAAATCAGAAGCAAACGTAACATCAGCAGGTAAAGGTGATTCCTCATGAAGAACATGTTATTGTGGTTCTTTCAGTTAATCTCTTCCCTCCAACAACTGCATAGTCATTACACATGGAAGTTAATTTCTCCAACAGGAGCTCTCAGTGGTCTTGCATGGCTTGCATGCTGACTGAGACTTTGCCTAATTCATTTGTGGCTTTTTCTCTAGGATGAGATATTGACAATACGCATGGTAGGAAATGTCAGTGAATGCCTGGCCCCACCCTTTTGGTGTGGATCACGTGATCAGCCAGGCCAGGTGCACCCTGCAGGCTTTGCCGCCCTCACCACATTCACAGGGTTTCTCTCCAGCAGCAATGCCTGGTATGCGAGATGCCAACGTGACTGAAGATCTCAGCACATTCTCTGCATTGTTTCTTTCCTCTTTTGGGGTTTGGGATTGAACCCAGGGACTCCAATACGCAAGGTTTTCATTCTACACTAGGCTACATTTCCAGCCCTTTATTTTATTTTGAGACAGTCACACCGTGTTGTCCAGGTGAGATTTGCACCTGTCACCCTCCTGCCTCTTTCCGAAGAGGCTGGGATTACAAGTGAGCCCCTGCACACAGTGATTACATATCTAAGGCTTCTCTCTAGTATGGGTGCTGCGATGACTTGCTAGGAGTGAGTTCAGAATGAAGACTTGGTGACATTCATTGCATTTGTAAGTCTCCTCTATAGTAGAGACCCTCCAGTGATATGCTAGGGATGTTCAGACTAAAGACCTTGTCACGTTTTTAAGGTTTCTCACTAGTATGGATTCTGCAGTGACATGCAAGGTGTGAACTGCAAATGAACACTTTGCTGCATTCACTGCATTTGTAAGGCTTCTCCCCAGTATGAATTCTCAGATGTTCTGCTAGGTATGAGTTGCGGCTGAAGACCTTGCCACACCTAGTACATCTGAAAGCTTTCTCTCCAGTGTGGATTCTCTGATGTTCTCCAAGGTGTGAATTTCTATTGAAGACCTTCCCACACTCATTACACTTATAAGGCTTCTCTACAATATGAATTCTATGATGACTTGTAAGGCTCGATTCTTTATTGCAGACCTTGCCACATATATCATATAAACCGTTTCCCTCTAGTATGAGTTGTCTGATGTCTAGCAAAGTGTGATCCTTGCTTAAAGGATTTTACAAATTCATTACGTTTGTAAACCACTAGAAGGGTGTCTGTTTCTGGTTCTTGTACAAATAATAAAGAATCTATAAAATCATGTTCATATTTATGAGAAATGTTTGCGTTGACATGAGAAGGAATTCTTTGGTTGGCTAGAAGCAGAAACATTGAAATAAGTGAAATAAGCCAGACTCAAAAAGTAAGGGTCAAACTGTTGCTCTTATATGTAGAAAGTAGAGCAAAATAAAGGAGGAAAGGAGGTGGAAGAGGTGACTGAATATCGTAAAGGTACAGGGAAGATCAGGGGAGGAAAATGAGAACAAGAGGGAGGGAAGAAAAAAGGGGAACAAAAATGGAATGAATTTAACAAAATCATGTTACATTCACGTATAAAGACACCAAAGGGGATTTCACCTTTACGTACACACAGAAGAACGTTTAGTCCAGTAGAGGAGGGAGAGTAGGGGAGGGGGGAGAGGAGGACAAGGGGGGATGGAGCTTGACATCAATTCCTTGATGTGAAGCCAGGAACGAGCTTCACCTGCGCTCCGACCCTCCCATGGCCAGAGCTCCACACTGCTTAATGGAGCTGCCTCTCTGCCCACGTGAGCTCTCATCTGCTTTCACACCTGCCACACAGGCCCACCCATTTGGCCTTCTGGATGTTTCCACTCAGCCATCCACAGGCCAGGGCTCCACCCCCTGCTCCAACCAGGAGACGACACTCAGGTCTGAGGGACACATTCCTGCTTGTAAAGAGAAGGGAAGGTGATGCACTGTGGCTTTTCCACAATCCAGTCCTATCTGTGTAGGAGAAAGAGCACATTACAGAGGGACACAAAATATTTCACTATAACATATAAATGTCCACGTACCTCTCCTCCAAGAACCACTGAATCAATAGCACAGAGACGGAAAATGGGGGACTAGATATTTTAAGAGTTGGCCATGAGCTTTATGTTATACTTCAGCTCTGCAACACCACTGTGGTATCATGAAGGGGCAGAACATCTGAAGAA
>CM053414.1:50658299-50671627 GCA_028644305.1 Xerus rutilus
ATCTCTGATCTGGTAATGTGTCTCCTCTTAATTGGAAAGTTTTTGGCCATCTCAACTTGAAACAGGCCCGGAGACCATCTTTTCTCTCTTCCTCTTTTTCCTCCTGTGGTCCCTTTCCTCTATGATTTTCTTCAATTTTCATGAGATCTCTGTCCCCCCACCTTTCTTCTTCTTTTTCCTTTCTCGCTTCCACATATGAGAGAAAGCAAAAGATCCTTGACCTCCTGAGGTTGGCTTATTTTGTTTCATATAATGGTCTCAAGTTCCATCCACTCTCCTGCACATGACATAATTTTATTTATCTTTATAGCTGAATAAAACTCCATTGTGTATATACCACACTTCCTTAATCCATTCCTCCGTTGATGGACAGGTAGGCTGGACTCATAGTCTGGCTCCTTTTTACAAGCTGACACTTGATGCATTTTATAGAACTTTGATCAAAACACAGCTGGAACCTTTTGTACTCCTTACATAGAGGAGTACATTTGGTTGGAATCTTGCCTCTTAGTAAACTGGCTTTAGTGAAGAACCAGAAACAAATAAATCTCAAACTGTTTTTTCACTTACCAACACTTCATAAGAATATACACAGTACACCGAACACGGTGAAGAAGCCTAGAGTGCTTGAATTTATATTTAGCATTTGACTTTTTTTAACTTTGTCAATTAATCAGATTCTTCTCTAATAATCCCATTTGTATTCAATCTAATTTGCCCTTTTTTCACTGCTGACTTTAGGATAGTATGATATCAGACTAATTAACCCTTTCATTAGTGACAAATGCTTGTAGAGCTTTCTCTGTTTTTTTTTTTTTTTACCCCCTATGGGTAGTATTCTGTGTCTCTTTTCTGTCACTAACGAGTGTCAAAAGTGGTAAAGTGTATTTTCCTCTCAAATTTATATATTAATTGTCATTGAGTTGTGTAAATGATTACAAGATAATTCACTTTTATTTGTTCAGGTGAGTACAATGATTTTAGGTTGAGTTAATAGCATCACATTGTGTGTGTGTGTGTGTGTGTGTGTGTCTGTGTGTGTGTGTGTGTGTGTGTGTTTGGTTAAAAATTCTCCCTAGACATTTGTCTCATTCCATTTTTATGCTAATGCCTTACATGATGGTGTCACTCAAGCAAATGAATATGGGAGGCAACTACATTTGGTGTAGAAAACTTGTCAGGGAAGCAAGGAATACAGTGGGACATGCCTAGCTCACTGCCAGTCCTCACTGGGTCATATGGTGGTTCCATTCCTAGTCTTACGGGCATCTTCACACTGCTTTCAAAAGTGGTCATTCTAACTTGCAGTCCCACTAAACATATGAATGTACCTTTTTCTAACACCCTTGTCTGCATTTATCATTATTTGTAGTCTTGATGATTGCCATTCCAATGGAGTGAGGATTAATCTTCAATGTGGTTTTGATTTGCATTTCCCTGATCGTTAGTTGTGTTTAAATTCTTTCATATATTTTTGGCCATTTCTTTTGAGAAATATCTATTTGGTTCTTGTGCACACTTATTGTTTGGGTTATTTTTCTTTTATTTTTTGGTGATAATTCTGCCTGTGTAAGAGCATGGAAGATCTTTCCATCTTCTAAGGTCTTCAATTTTACTCTTTAGTGTTCTGTAGTTTTCATTGTAGAGGTCTTTCACTTCTTTTGTTATTTTATTTTACTTATTTTTAAGTATTTTATTTTTTGAGCCTATTGTGAATGGGATCGTTTTCCTAATTTCTCTTTCAGTAGATTTGTCACTAATGTGTAGGAATGCATTGATTAAATGGGTGTTCATTGTATATCCTGCTACTTTGCTAAATTCATTTGTTAGTTCTCAGATGTTTTTTTGGATGTTCTAAATATAGAATCGTGTCATTGGCAACTAGTGATAATTTGAATTCTTCTTTTCCTATTTGTATTCATTTATTTATTTTCTGTTCTAATTGTTCTGACAAGAGTTTTAAGGATGATGTTGAATAAAAGTTGTGAAAGAGGTTATTCTTTTCTTGTTCCAGTTCTTAGAGGGAAGACTTTCAATTTTTCTCCGTTTAGAATGATATTAGCCTTGGGTTTTGTATAGATAGCTTTTTCAATGTTGAGGTATGTTCCTACTTTCCCTAGTTTTTCTAGTGTTTTGAACATGCAGTGGTGCTGTGTTTTTTTTCACATCTATTGAGATGATGATATGATTCTTGTCTTTTTGTTTATTGATGTGATGAATTACGTTTATTGGTTTCCATATGTTGAACCAACCTTGCATTCTTGTGATGAACCCTACTTGATAATGGTGTACTATCTATTAAATATGTTTTTGCATATGATTTTCTAGAATTTTATTGAGAAATTTTGCATCTGTGTTCATCAGGAATATTGGTCTGAAGTTTTATTTCCTTGATGTGTCTTTGTTTGGTTTTGGTATCAGAATGATATTAGTTTAATAGAGTGCATTTGGAAGGGTTCCTTCCTTTTCTATTTCATGGTATAATTTGAGAAGTATTGGTGTTAATTCTTCTTTGAAGATCTTGTAGAACTCAGTTGAGAATCTTTCTAGTCCTGGGCTTTTCTTAGTTGGTAGGCTTTTGATGACGTCTTCTATATAATTCTTGAGTTGGATCTATTCAAATTTTGTATGTCCTCCTGGTTCAGTTTGGGAAGGTCATAGATCTCTAGAAATTTGTCGATGTCTTCAAGAGTGTCTATTTTGTTGGAGTATAAATTTTCAAAATAGTTTCTAATTATCTTCTGTATTTCAGTAATGTCTGTCATGATATTTCTTTTTCTATCAAAAATATTAGCAATTTGAGTTTTCTCTCTTTCTCTTCATTAGTGTGGCTAAGAGTTTATCACTTTTATTTATTTTTTCAAACAAGCCAACATTTTTTCTGTCATTTTTTAATTTTTTATTTTTAGTTGTCAATGGACCTTTATTTTCTTTATTTATATGTGGTGCTGAGAATTGAACTCAGTGCCTCACACATGCTAGGCAAGCGCTCTACTACTGAGCCACAACTCTAGTTTTTGTTTTGTCAATTTTTTCTTTTGTTTTGGTTTCATTGATTTTAGCTCTGATTTTAATTATTTCCTGTTTTATACTGATTTTAGTGTTGATTTGTTCTTTTCCTAGGGCTCTGAGATGTAATGTTAGGTTTCATGTTTCTTTTGCATCTGTTGAGATGATGATATGATTCTTGTCTTTAAGTCTATTGATGTGATGAATTACGTTTGTTGGTTTCCATATGTTGAACCAACCTTGCATTCCTGGGATGAATCCAACTTGATCATGGTGTACTATTAAATATGTTTTTGCATATGATTTGCCAGAATTTTAATTTTAAGTGTTCTTTTTAAATATTTTTTTTTAGTTGTAAATGGAGATGATATCTTTATTTAATTTATTTTTATGTGGTGCTGAGGATTGAATCCAGTGCCTCATGCAGGTGCTCTACCACTGAGCCACAATCCCAGCCCTTGAGAATTTTTAAGTGTTTTATTTGGTGTTTTATTCATTGACTTTCTATTCTTCTAATAAATGTGCTCAGTACAGTGATCTTTCCTCTTAGCATTCCCTTCATGGTGTCCCAGAGATTTTGATGTGCTGTATCACTATTCTCATTTACCTCTAAGTATTTTTTAAATTTCATCCCTGGTTTATTCTGTTCACCATTCATCATTTGATGGTGTGTTATTTAGTCTCCAGGTGTTAGAGTGGCTTCTATTTTTTTATTCTAGCATTGATTTCTAATTTTATTTCTTTATTATCTGATAGATGAAGGGTATTATCTCTATTTTTTGTGTTTGCTAAGAGTTGCTTTATGGCATGAGATATGGTCTATTTTAGAGAAGGATCCATGTGCTGCTAAGAAGAATGTATAATCGCTCATTGATGGATGAAATATTCTACATATGTCTGTTAAGTCTAAAGTATTGGTTGTATTATTTAGTTCTATAGTTTCTTTGTTTACTTTTTCTTTGGAAGATCTATTCAGTAGTGAGAGAGGTGTGTTAAAGTCACTGAGTGTTATTGTGTTGTGATCTATCTGATTCTTGAATTTCAGTAGGTTTTGTTTGATGTACATAGATGCTTCATTGTTTGGGGCATAAATATTTTTTTAAAATATTTTTTAGTTATAGATGGACACAATACCTTTATTTTGTTTATTATTTTTTTAATGTGGTGCTGAGGTTCGACCCAGTGCCTCACACATGCAAGGCAAGTGCTCTGCCACTGAGCCATAACCTCAGCCCTGGGGCATAAATATTTATGGTTATCTTTTTTTTTTTTTTTTTTTTTTTGGTACTGGAGATTGAACTCAGGGGCACATGACCACATGACCACATCTCCAGCCCTATTTTGTGTTTTATGTAGAGACAGGGTCTCACTGAGTTGCTTAGCGCCTCATTGTTTCTGAGGCTGGCTTTGAACTCGCGATTCTCCTGTCTCAGCCTCCCTAAGTCCTGGGATTACAGGCTTGTGCTACCGCACCTGGCTGGTTATGTCTTTTTGATGTAAAATTCCCTTAAGCAGTATGAAATGTTTTTCTTTGTCCCTTCTGATTAGCTTTGGCCTGAAGTCCATTTTATTAGATATTAAGATAGAAACCTCTGCTTGTTTATTGCATCCATGTGACTGATATGTTTTTTCCCCATCCTTTCACCTTCAGTGTGTGGATGACTTTGCCTATGAGGTGAGCCTCTTCAAAACAGCATATTATGGGTATTTTTTAAAAAAATCCAATCTGCCAGTCTATGTCTTTTGATTGATGAGTTTAGGTCATTGATACTTAAGATTATTATTGATATGATTTATGTTCCTGGTCAGTTTATTTCTAGATTATAATATGAATTAGTTTTTCCTTTTATTGACTATTCCTTTAGTGTAGTTCCTCTCTTTGCTGGTTTTCACTTTTTTAAAATTTCATTTTCATGGAATGCTTTTTTTAGAATATTCCATAGTGCAGGCTTTCTGGTTGCAGATTCTTTTCACTTTTGTTTAACAGGAAAGGATTTTATTTCACCTTCAAATCTGAAGCTTAATTTTGCTGGATATAGAATTCTTGGTTGGTATCTATTTTCTTTCAGAGCTTGGTATATGTTATTCCAGGATCTTGTAGCTCTGAGGGCCTGAGTGGAGAAATCATCTGAGATCTTTATTGATTTCCCCTAAATGTAATCTGATATATTTTTTTGCAGCTTTTAATATTTTATTCTTATTCTGTATGCTAGGTATTTTTATTGTAATGTGACTTGATGTAATTTTGCACATTTAGGGTTCTGTAAACTTCTTGTATTTGATTTCCCATTTTCTTCTTTAGGTTTGGAAAATTTTCTGATATTATTTTATTCAAAAGATTGTTTATTCCTTTGGCTTGTATTTGTGTGCCTTTATCTGTCCTGATAAATCTTACATTTGGTCTTTTCGTGGTATCCCATAAGTTCTTGGAAGTTCTGTTCATGGTTTCTTAACATCTTCACTCCATATTCAACTCTATTTTCAAGATTATATATTTTGTTTTCATTGCTTGAGGTTTTTTTCTTCCAAGTAGTATAGTCTGTTAGTAATGCTTTCTCCAGAAGTTTTAACTTGGTTTACTGTTTCCTTCCTTTTGAGGATTTATGCTTATTTTTCTTTTCAGAATCTCTGCCTCTGTATTGAAGTGATCTTTCACTTCTTGTATTTTCTCTCTGAATTTGTTTTTTATACCATCCTTTACTTCACAAATCGGCTTAACTATGTACATTCCTAACTCCTTCTCTGACATTCTCCAACTGTGGTCTCAGTGGATACTGTTATTGGAGTATCTTGGTTTGTTTGGGGTGATTTGTTCCCTTGCTTTTTCATGTTGTTTGTGTTTCCACCCATCTAAAAATATGGATATGAGGCAGTAGAGTTTCTACCCATTGGAGTTATAGTGTCCCTAAAGGTCTCCAGTACCTTACATTTTAGGGGGAGACAAATAATAACAACTGCCAATGCAAACAATGTATATCATTAAACAAAACAGTTCCTACCATGACATCTACAATGTAAATTATCAGAATAAACAGAGATGATATGATCAGTTATTACCTACAATAAAAACAGCAAGTTTGCAAAAGGGTTTAAATTTTTGAATGGTAGACAGGGAGAGAACAGAACTGATATAAGATGTGAGGATTATGAGGGAGGAGGAGAGAAGATAGAAGTAAAAATTAAAAGAAGAGTGAAAGAGAACAACAAGGATTGGCTGTCAGCAGAAGAAAAGAGAATAAAGGGGAACAGATAGCAGAAATGTATATATATATAAATTAAAAATAAAAATAGAAGAATACAAAGCAAAACTAAAATATCCTAATCAAACATCCTAGTTCACAAAAAACTAATTCATGGAAAATAAATGGCTTCACAAATGCTAGAAATGAGAAAAAAACAAATTGAAAATGTATAAATGTTCGTGTACTATTAAAGTCACAACTAAAAAGAGAAAAATGATTTTTAATAAAAAGGAAAAAAAATCTTGATAAAAAGTTAAAGAATTCTTTTCACTGGAGTTCAAAAATATTCTCTCTCTTCTCAGGACTTTTAGGTGGCATGTTCTAAAGTGTGATGCTCCACCCTCTGGATTGCTGGAGTTGTAGTAGTACCCCCTCATCTACAGAAAATCTTAATTAAGCTTCTCCAGAAATTTGCACCATGATTGATATTAAGACTATCAGCAGAAGAGTCTCTACCAAAGAATTCAATGTAGTTAAAGTTCTTATTTCTTCTTGCTCTATCTTGCTTGGCCATGAAAGAGATCAGCACTCCAGGTGCTGAATGCCCCCTTACTAGTTTTTCCAAAAAAAAAAAAAAATTTTATGGACTCTCTAGTATAGTAAAAATGTAATATTTTATGAAAGCGTGTTTACAAACGCAAAGCGTAACAAGGACAGATCCTTTAACAAGGCCTCTGGCCTTGAGCTTGAGCTTCACAGTGACATTTGTATTTCAGAGATAAGAGAAGTTACTAACTGGGCTCCATGGTAACAGCTTGCAGGGGAGGAAAGAGGAGAAAAGCAGCTCTCCCCCTCTCAGGTGCTGTCCTTGAAGGATTAACTTGCCCAGAACAGTAAAAGAAAAAGCTGCTTTTGTGTGAACTTCTGCAGATTGTGAGCTTCTGAGCCCCTTCCCTTAACATGCAGGGTATAAAGTTCTGAAACTGTCTGAACTTGGGGTTCAGGGGAATTAATTGATTACAGTGAAAGCTGTGCCCTCTGAACCCATTGCAGTCAGATATACCTGCTTCCTGTTTCCTATTTTGTGTCTTGCCTCATCAGTCCTTACAAGAGAGTGAGAGAGGTAATCTGTAGGCAGAATTCCTGGAGGCAGGGTTTAGGCAGGCTCCTGGCTGTCTTCGCCAAATGCTCATTGGTCTGGAGATTTTAAATCAGTTCACCTCTAGCTGCCTTTCAGTACCAGCTGGTTCATGCTGGAAGACTTTACCCCAGGGTTCTCCCCTGGGTTCCATTCATGTGGTGGGAGACCCAATTCTCATTCCCCTACATCAACAGCAGACCCCACATTTCCTGGTCTCGGTTTCAGTCTTCAAGCAATTTCTCCCATCCCCATTCTTCTTAGTTCCCTGCCAGATGAATCTCACCCACGTGCATCTCTCCCAGCTGTATCTGCAAGCAGTGGGATTGGAAGGGAGTGGATAGAGCCAGGTGTGTTTCTGAAACTAGTTGTCTCCTGTGTAAACCTCTCTCCACGTTTGATTTTCTCCCAGTCACTTAAGCTCAATCTATGTAATGCAGAGTGTGTTTACTGGGCATATATTTTGGAAGAAACTAGGGTTTGCTAGGAATTGGCTTCCACAGCCCCCCACACCAGAGCTGCAAATGATTCCTTCCTTTGTCCTCCACATACCCAAGGAGAGATGGCTGCTTCTTTCCCCACACGTGGATATTGTGCAGTGCATCCTTTAGGTTTGTTGGGCAACGTCCTTGGTCTCTAAATGCTCTGTACCCAGACATGCATTGGGCCTCCCAGAAACGTGAGTTTCTTTAATTCCCTTATCCTTCTACTATGCTCACGGAGGTACCTCTCCGGCTGGAATGGCCACCCTGGCTGTGGGAGTGAATGTGCTGCTGGGGATCTTTTTCCCCTTATTTTATCCATCTTCTTGTGTCCCCAGTATCCACTGAATGTCTAGATTTAGGTTCTAGTAATATCTCTCTCCTCCATTTATGTTCACCCACCTTGCAGAGAAGCTGCCTGTCTGCTTTCTTGGTTTTACAACATGGAGCAGCAAGCAACGTGACCTCCTTTATTCTGCCACCTTGGATCTCTCCATGATATCTTAATCAAGATTCCACTTCTCTCCTTGATCTACCAAAATTACTTTAGCTTTTCCTAGTTCTTCACTACATACACTATCTGAAAGTGAAGAAATAGAGCTATCTATTGACAATTCACACTTTAACGCTCACAACTGCATTTACACACTTATATGCATATTTAGCACACAGTATACACACTCATGCCATGCATACTGAAAGGTGTACATTCATTGTCGTTCCCAGACTCCCACCTTCCCACACACTCACAATGCAGACACCAACGCAACTGTCCTGTTCCACTCTCTGTCACATAATCACTCACAAATTTCTCTGTGTGCATCAGCACCTGGTGCATATATATAAAATTATGCTTCTCTCCAGGCCCATGAATGCCAGCAAGAGGGAGGTCCCATCTGCCCTTTACACTCCTTCCCAGCCCCCACAGCCTCCAGGACAGCATTGCACACGTGCAGCATTTGAACAGGTGCTGGGATCCAGCCACAGTGAGTCCAGGAGTCCTGAAGGAGGTGTAGAGTTAGTGCAATGGAGAGACGAGACAGACTCAATTGCTGCAGCAGAAGGTCTCTCTCGAGTGACCATAAGGTTTATTTTTATATCTTTCCACAAGGAAGTCCAGAATATTATACAATCTGAATTATACAATTTATACAATCTAAATTATATAGAGGTGAGAGGCAAAATGTCTGCATAAGTAAAGGTTATCATGCTAAGTAAAGAAGAGAAAGTACAGAATTCTATATTTGTCTCACATTATTTCTATCAAGTGGTAGGTTTAATTTTTATTCATATTCTTTTAGGCAATGTCTGCAAGGTAATTTTCTATAATATCTATTTACCTGCTTGATTAGGTCATTTCTATTTTTCTTCTTTTTCAAACACCAGGGATGAAATCATCCCAGTCTCTTAAAAAAGGGCAAGCTTTGTACATCAACCCATTTACCATTAGTATTTACCACATGTTTGCCATTTTCATCATAAATTCTGGTATGAGGTAAAGGAGGGTCAGTGGGGGGTGGAAAAGTCATCTTGTTTACTTCAGTTCTCTAGGAGGGAACCATAATCGTCCTCCAATTTTGTAAGCCACGTGTGGTGGTCCCTGGATCATAGGAACTACTTCTTAGGAGAATTTCTATTTTTGAGTAATCTTAATGTTTTTGGTTTAGGTGGGGAAGTTAATAATGGAGCCCTTAGTTCTTGTCAATTAAGCCTTTCCATGAACTCCCTGTTTGCCTTAGCTATTTCAGTAGAATTAGTTTCGTTTTTGTAAGGCCAGTCAGGACAGCATTGTGTACACTTGGTTATATATTTGTAATCCCTTTGGTTTAAAGCATTTTTCAGAATAGGCCAATTGTTTATTTCCCCAGGTAATTATTCCCAGTGTTATTATTGTTCTCAGGAGAAGTAGCCTGAGGCTTGTCCAGGATCACAGGCCTTGCAGGGTTCCCCTCCAGGTTTGGACTTTGCCAAACACCTGGAGTGACATTGCTAGCATCAAATAGGCTCTGGTGTTTGCTGTTGGTGTGAGGTGTGATGAGACAGTGGACATGTGGGGGTATACTGAGAGTGTGTGTGACGGAGAATGAGTGACAGCGAGCACACGTGGAGGTCCTAGGGTGCAGATGATGTTGTGGGAGCCTTTGGCTGGGCACTGTAGAGGGTACAGTAGTAGGGAAATGGCAGTGGGAAAGGGTCCGTGGGGCCTAGGGAGTGGCGAGTATTAAGTGCACTGGGGAGTTTAAGGGCATGAAGGGCAAGTGTGCAGGGAAATTAAGGGGATGAGACACTTGGGGTCTCAGGTCCTAAGGGTGCATCAGTTCTGGGGACAAAGGACATAGTGGAGGGTGGAGACCAGGAGCTCAAGTGCCTGAAGGGCAGAAGTAGGAAAAGTTCCAGGGCAGTTAATGTCCACAGGGATGACAGGACGCAGGGGAGGAGGTGCGTAGCTTTCCTTAACTTAAAGATTATTTTGATGGAAAGACAAACACTCTGACGTGGGGACAGGGGCACTGCAGAAATCTTCACTACTTACAGCTGCAAAGGAGAGCAGAGGTCAGGTGGGCCACCCAGGAGTTGCCTTTGGAGACCAGCTAAGAACCAGTGGGGACGGCTCAAGCAAGGGAAGGAGGTGAGGTTTGCCAGGGCTCCCAGGCGCTCTGAGCTGGGACTGGTTTGAATAATTTTACGGGCTCTGGATTGAGGGACCTTCCTAGTTATCTGAACTTGGCCCTTGGGAAATGTGGTCAGGTGCCTAGTATCCCTGTGTGGGAGCCACTTAGGGACGTTGCTGGAGTGCGGAAACCATCACCTGATGAGGAAGTCTCTCTGTCCAGGGCCTCAGACTGCGTCAAGACAGAAAGTTTAAAACCCAGACATGTTAAAAACAAGCAGTGGGGTAGGGATGTCCTGGGAGTTGTTAGTGGTGTAAGACAGAAGCAGAGGGTGGGGTGGTGATGGGACAGGGAGACATAATGGGGACGACTGGTGACGCAGTGAGGTTGGGAAGATAGTGGGGCTGCACAGAGTGGACGCCCAGAGGAGAAGTGCAGGTGCGGAGCTGTGGGTGTGGACACGGTTGCTGATGCCACAGAAGGTTTGCATCTGCGGTTGTGACGGAGGGCTGTAGAGGTCCTGGGAACTGGGCTGAGGTCACTGGGATGAGCATGGGCATCGGCCAGTTGGAAAGGAGATGTAGAAAGTGATGTGCATGTTTTAGATTTCAGCTCACATGTGAGACAATGCAAGAGATGTAAGGGTGAACTGTTGGGTTATGAGAGCTTTGACCTAATCAGTGCATTCGTCCTCTGATAGGGACTAACTGGGTGGTGCCTGTAGGCAGGTGGGGAGGGGCTGGAGGAGCTGAGGCTCTGCAGGCCTGACTTTGGTGTTCATATTTTGTCCCTGGTGAGCAGAGCTCTCTCTGCTTACTGATTGTCACGACCCAAGCTGTCATGACCCACCATAATGTTCTGCCCAGAGCAGTGGAGTTGGCCATGTATGGACTGTGGCCTTTGAAACTGTGAGGCCCAAATAAACATGTTCTCCTCTGTGTTGTTCTTGTCAGGTTTTTTGGTCACAGTGAAGAAAAAGTCGACTAAACAGTGATGAAAACTGAGGAGAGTGTTAGGCTTTGTTTTGTTTTCTTGCTGTACAATTTCTTTAAAAAAGCAATGTAGAGGGGGCTGGGGTTGTGGTGCAGTGGTGGCGTGCTCGCCTAGCACGCGTGAGGCACTGGGTTCGATCCTCAGCACCACATAAAAATAAAATAAAGACATTCTTTTCACCTACAACTAAAAAATAAGTATTTTTTAAAAAAAAAGCAATGTAGAGGAGAAAAGCTTTACTTTGGCTCACGGTTTCAGAGTTTTCTGTCTATGGTTGCATTCCTCCACCGCATCGTCTCTGAGCTGAGGCAGAACATCACGGAGACAAAGGAATCTGGATGACTGTTCAGCCCACAAGGAGGAGAGTGCTCACTACCAGTATGACTCCAATTTCCTTTTACTAGTCATATCTGCACCATCCATGCCCATATCAGGTCACATTCTGCTGTACAGTGAGGGGTGTGGCTTAAGATTCCATATATGAATTTTGGGGAGTAGAGAATTCAAGCCATGAAACAATGAGTAGGTATAGATTTAATTCAAAAGGCATATTTTCAAATGTAGCTGGAAAATTTCAAGGTAACAAGAAAGTTGCCTAGAGAAGTATTAAAAAACGGGATTGTTTCTTAAATGTTAAATCCTCCATCACAGGTTCCAGCCTGTTCTAAGAAGGCCCCCCACTCTGTATTGACCAAGAAGTTGATGATTACATGCACACACATGTACATCAGTGTTTATAGCAGCTTTATCTTATAGCTCAACAAGGAAACCCTTCAAGGGTCCTCAACAGGTGCATGGAGTGAAGAACATTGATTGTCCACTCAATGGGATGTCATTCAGTGGTGAGGAGCAATCATCTATCAAGCCATAGAAACACAGAGAAATGTAAAAATGCAAAATTATAAATGAAAGAAGGCATTATGAAAGGCTAAAAACTGTAGAACTCTTATCTACTTTAAATTGTGAAATACTCCATTATAGATCCACTATGAAAAGATCAGTGGTTGTTAGTGGTTTGAAGGAGGGAAGGGATCAATAGGTAAAGCACAGGGGATATTTAGTGTGCTTTACCTATAAATCATACTTCAGTATGATTTAGTAAAATGGGCCTATAACTTTATGTATTTCCAATTCCATGGAGTGAACTCCAGTGTTAATATGGATTTTAACCCATACTTTTCTATGTATAGTTTTATAACTGTGATATATAGATAATAATGGAAGATGTTACAGGTATGGACAATACATGTCCACAGAAGGGATATAATGAGAACTCTAACAGTAGGCTTATTTGTTCTGTAAATACAAATATTAATTTAAAGACATATTATCCATCAAAACCTAGTAAACATTATTGTGGAAAGGCAAGGTGCATTCACTCTTTGATTAGCAGTAAAATCCACAATAAGAATCAACTGAAGGAGAAACACCTCATTAGGGCATGGATGGGTGGCAAGAGCATTGGACACACTCCACCTGCATTTGTGATAAAAACTCTCAGCAGGTGCTACACAGGGGCACTTTCCTGGCAGCACTGGTAACCATCTCCCTCTGTGGCCCCACCCAGAAGGAAACAAAAAAACAGAACAACAAGAAAAAAAAAAGAACAAAACAAACACCTTTTATCCATATTCCAAGGACTAGTTTGACCACAACTCTCCTCACCTTCAGTGGCTCCTGCAAACTCCATTGCCTGTGTCTTCCTCCCCCCCCATCCACTCCCAATTCCAGTGTCGGCTCACGCCCTGTGTCCACTCAAATCCACGGTGCTCAACCTTCAGGCTCCTCAGCTCCTCCGTGACCTGCCTGCTGCCCCTGGTCACTACCCACCGCCCTCTAGCCCTGCCCGTTGCTCCTGGGTGCTTCAGTGCCCTCATAACCAGGGTCCCCTCCCCTCAGGCTCCCTGCCTTC
>CM053414.1:50678994-50692517 GCA_028644305.1 Xerus rutilus
CTCTCACAGTCACCTGTTGTGTTCACAGTAGCTTTGCCATCTATAAAGTTGTGCACATCTCCAAGCGTATGACTGCCAGAATATGGGTCGTCACGCCTGCCCTTTACATTGCTTCTCCCCACCACGACCACGTGACACCAGGGCAGTGTTTCGCATGCACAGCATTTGAACAGTATTCTAACTTTAGTTATGTGATGTCATGAGAAAGCTGGAGAGTGTGCAGGTGTGATTGAGTGTGATAGGGTGAGGGTGGGAGTGTGGAGTCCAGATGTCACCAGGTTAGGAGGTGCACAGGGCCTTGGGTTTAGGAAGTGGGACAATGAGGAAGGAGAGAAATGGCGGTGGGCAGCTGCACAGGCTGAAGGGTCCTGTGTTTCTAAAATACAAGTCCAGGAAAACTTAAAGGAAAGAGATAAATTGAAAACAGATAACTCCAATTGGTATCAGGGATTATTTTCCTGGTCCCCATGGCTCGCAACCCTCACATCTGCTATTTCAGGCCCCCTTATACTTTTGCTTTTGGGATTTCTAGTAGACCCCTGTATTAGTAACTGTCTAACTAACTTCATAAGACAAAGAATTAGTGCTGTTAAACTCATGGAACTCTGGTCCCACTATAACCCCCTCCCGATAGATAACGATGAGTCAAAGGTTTGACTCTATTCACTAGAAAAGCGGGGAATGTAAAATCCAAACTCAAAATGGAGTCACTCTGGCTCAGGTCTGCACGTATCTGCTAACCTGCTCTTTGTGCTTCTGTGATTAATGCTTTGCTATGCTTGTTTCTCACGGATGGGGGTGCATAACCACAGGCTGCCAGACCCCCTGGCTAGTTACCTAAAGTTCCAAGAATTGAAAAAGGACATAGGGGGCGCTGTCATGGTTGAACTGTAAATAACTAGAGATTGAATATCGGCCAAATCCTGTTTTCCTGAGTCACGTAGCTAGCCCACCCTATAACAACCTCTGAAACCTTCATTTCGGGGTCCTTTCCTTCCTCTCTGAAGGAAAGGAGAGCTGACCCCAATCCATTTGCCTGTGTGCCTATTTCCTCAGTCAACTTTGCTGCTTCTGCAGAGTTGTCTGGGCTGCACTTCTTGGGGAGAGTGCGGGGTGGATGCAACAGTAGAACATTGTCTCCTGTTGACAGATCACAGCCCAATTGGATGAGCCCAAGACTGTCATTTTCCATGAACAAGGAGTCAAGCCAGCAAGCCAGATGCCCTCTCCATGTTGCTTGGAGGAGAACCATGGACAGTGGAAGATGAAATCCATGGTGCAAACAGTCCAGGTGAGTGGGAGGGCCAGGCGGGGAAGGCAGCATGAGCAGCACCTCCCACGTCTGCCTCTCAAGGCAGACCTTTCTCTATGGAGGAATTTCTAGAAAAATATATTTCCTCTGGGACTGATCCCTCCTTATCAGCCTATGTCTTAAAGGTTTGGGGCACAATTTTCTTCCTACAAATTCCAACTATTCCCTTCTTCATGTCCTTCCAGCTCCTGTGCTATGAAATTGCACCTTCCAGGCCCTTCTTCAAAGAAAAACCTCTGAATCCTCCTTGACCTCTGACTGCTGACCTCCTGCCCCATGGGGGTGCTGCCTGAGGCCTGTCACTCAGCGTGCCTTGGCCCTGAGCGTCTCCTCATTTGCAGGTATCCAGATGCTCAGTTTTCTATTTTGCTATCTGTTCTCTCTCTTTAAAATCTCCTTCACTCTAATAAGTTAAGCTCCTTTTGTTCCTGGGCAGACTCCAAGCTGATGCTTCCCGCTGTCATCTAGCACAGTTGTGTGTCAGTTCTCTGTTGTTTTGATTGTGCCAAGGTATTCAGGAGACGCCAGGCCTGGAGAAGAAATTTTCTACTGATGACATCTTCCCAAGGAAGAAGGAAAATCATAAGGAAAAGAGGAGCCTAGGGCAGGTAGATTTTAGGTGTATCCAGGCATGGTGGAACAGGCCTATAATCCCAGCTGTTCAGAAGGCTGATGAAGAAGAATCCCAAGTTGGAGGCCAACCTGGGCAACTTAGTGATATTATTTCTCAAAATACAAAAGAAAAAGGGCTGGGAGCTGGGTTGGTGGCTCAGTGGTAGAGAGCTTGCCTAGCACGTGTGAGGCACTGGGTTTGATCCTCAGCACCACATAAAAATTAGTAAATAAAATAAGGATGTCCATCTGCAACTAAAAACATATTTTGTTTAAAAAAGAGCTGGTGATGTAGCTCAGTGGTAGAGCACCCCTGGGTTCCCTGCCCGGGGTTAAGAAAATGAAAGAAAAAGAGATTAGATGAGAACTGAGTAATGTGGGCTGAGAGGACACAAGAGAACAGGCTGGAAGTTCTCTGGTGTCCTCATGGCCGTGAAAATGTGGATCCATTTTCGTGGTAGTGTAACCTCTATTGCCAGGCTGACTGTGGCAGACTCTACAGCCCAAAATGTTGGTGGAGTCGTAGCACTATAGGTGTTCTGTTCTATATTTTTTCTAGTTTCTTTTTTTATCTCAGGTTAGGAATCCTCTCGTCCTGTTCCCATTCAAGTTGATAAACAGCTGCCATGACCATGATTCAGAAGAAGGTGGTCCATTCAGACCTCGACCGAAGCCAGCCAACATCAGTGCAGAATTGTGGGATAATCCTGCACCAGTGGCAGGTTAAGGGCTCAGAAAGCTCTACCTCTCTAGGAGCAGCATGAAGAGAGGGGCAGCAGATCATGTTGGTGCAGTTTGCTCTACCACCCCATCATGATGTTCCCTGAGGGCCACTGCTCCCCTCTTTCTGTGAGAATAGACCAGGGTGTCACAGCTAGGCCAGGGGGAAGAGTGTTACCCAGAAGAAGTTTCCAGTGAATGTGAGACAGCGTTTTGAGAAAGCTGGTTTGAAAGGTGGTGCTAAGAGGAAGAAGGCGAGTTTCAGGAGCAGGGTCAGCACCCAGGAGCTGTCCCAGCAATGCGGCCAAGTGTGGAAGAGTCTGACACACCCCGGGGCTGCTTGTTCTAGTCACCAGTGTCACCTGTCCCCCTGTCACGATGAGCAACGTGGTTTCCTCCAGGGAACTTTTCCTAGTTTCCAAACTCTAAATGCAGAATGGCTACAGCCTGACCTTGTGTCTTCATCTTCTTTGAATCCACATGTCCTCTGCAGGTGATCTTCTGTTCCATTTATTTACTAAAGTTTTCCACATTCTCTCTCTAGTCGAGGCTTTTCCTAAGGTTTATAAATCCCTCTGATTCCTCATGTGTGCCCTCGAGTGGGTAGTGGCCGCCTTCAAGTCCACGTGCTGCAGTTCCACCTCCCCCATTCTGTGCTTCAGTGAGTTCTCTCTCTTTAAAAAGCAGCTCCAGCCGCCCCCCACCTCCGTCCCCACGGAGCACGCACTCTGCACTGACTTCAACCTCCCTCCCGCTTCCTGAGAAGCAGGAAGGAAATGGAAGGCAGGCAAACCCAGTGGCATTCAGCGCTAACCAATAGTTAGTACTTTTCCAGACCCTAATTAGCATAAGTTTGAACCAATAGCCTTAGCCCATTTTCAAACCCTGATTAGCCTAAGTCTGAACCAATAGCGTTCACCCAAGTGCTATATAACCCCTAGGCTCCCGCACTCAAGTGGCAACAGCTATGGGGTTTCTTCTCCTTATTGGTAGTTCTGCTTGGTATGTGCACTTGGGCAAGTCCTTTTATACTCCTCCTCTCTGGACTTCTTCAATTTGAATTCATGAAACAAGAATCCAGAAAGAAGAAACTGGTGGTGATCTGCTAGGGTCTGCCGCCACACTGGAGGGTCCATCTCTCTGTTACGAGCTGTGACTCCTGTCTTGGCTGCCTGAAGAAACAGAGGATTGAGTTTCGTCTAAAAACTCCAGTTTTGTATTTTGGTGTCCTGATAATATAGGGCATCTTTCGGTAAGTGAAATGGATCAAAAGATCTGTTTTTTTTTTTAATTTGTTTTTTGTTTTGTTATTAGGATTTGTGTACTCCTTTTTTTAAAAAAAATTCTCTTAAAAAAACCAGGTATTTGTTGGCCTTTAGGAAAAAAAAATCAGATATATTGGGCACTTGTTGGCCTTTAAAAAAAACTCTATCAACAATGCCAGACACCTGGTGGCAATCTGAAAGTGCCTGGGTGTGGTGGTGCATGCCTGTAATCCCAGTTGTTTGGCCTTAGCAATTTAGCAAGCCCTAAGCAATTTAGTGAGACCCTGTCTTAACAACAATAACAATAACAATAAAAGGGTTCTGAATATGGCTCATTCATTAAGCACCCTCTGAAAAAAAGGGTGGCCACATGTCTAAAGTCATGAGTGACAGGCTTACTGGAGTGAGGTTTGCTCAATCCCCTTCCTTCCAGATGAAAGAATGTATGTCAAGTTCTGTTGCAACTCTGGTCTTGAGTTTTATTTCAAAACTCTGGTGTCACAACCACTCCTGACTGTGCTTCACATAGGCCCAGACCCTCATTGTGAGACAAGAAAGTAAAACTGTGGTCCACACCTTGGCTGTGCTTCCACTCCCCAGGCTAACAGTTTTAGGTTGGGATGCCAAATCTTCCCATAAGGTGGCCTGTCCCTGCACAAGGAGGGATGTGAGGAAGGCCAATGGCCACCTGTGTGGGTATAAAGAAGTGAGTTTTCTACTGGTGGGAGGTGGTTTACATTCATGTGATTGATGACACCTGGGTGGTGGAAATTTTGGCGATGAAGTGCCCAGTGGAAGATGCCACATTTCCTGTAGCACACTTTGAAAGGTGGCTGCTCCACAGGTGTGGCAATAACTCTTCACAAAGGCTCTTTGGGTCACCACATGATCAGCAGCAACTTGCAGTTCACAGGTGCTGTGCCAAGGAGACCTTGGGGAGATAGTCCTAGAGAGCCTGCTGGATTCAGGAGGTCCTTGGCACCAACTGAGCCAGGAGGGTTCTGTGAGGATCAGTGATCATCACCAGACGGGTCCAGGGAAGCCTTAAGATGGGGATATCAAATGGAAACCATCTAGCTTCACAGTTTTTGCAAAATTGAAGGAAGCTTCAGAAATCAAGGCACAGGTAGATTTATTGAAGGAGATTCACAGAATTTACACTTGGAGTATTGGCAGCCTTTGTCTCAAAAAATGAGTGAAGTGCCCAGCTTTGAATTCTCTAAGATGAGTTTTGAGGGTGTGCTTAGACCCTAAGTGGAGGTGCCACTGTTAGATTTTGCTGATATGGAAAGTGTTAACAAGCAACCTTGAAGATCGAGTCACTTGACAAGCAGGTCATATGATCAACACCTTACACCTGAAGGTCAGAATGATCCTTTGTCAAACAGCCCAACTATTCATAAAATGGTGGCACATGTGCAGCTTTCTCAGGTGGATGATGTCCTAATTGATGTCTAATCTTTGATAAGCATACATTGAATGTTCTGTTTAACTGAAGAAGCAAGCTTAGCAGAGGTGTCCATTTACTAAGGGCCTCCCTTCATGGGCCCATTTTACTTTCTTGTCTCACAATGAGGGTCTGGGCCTATGTTCCTCAGTAATGTGGGTCTTGAGGGGTCCAAAAATGGAGTGTGTGGGGCTGATGGGGAGTTGTATTGTCAACAACCTGGGAGTCAGAGAAATTGCTAACTGGGAGAACCTCTATGTCATATATGGAGGAAATGTGGGGTCATTGATGGGGGGGGGAGCCTGTAGGTTCAAAATTAGGCACTTGGGGAACAAAGAGCCATTTGAAGTCCCTTTTGTGTTAGGTAATATGTTCACAGGTTCTGGGCATTAGGATGTGCACATCTTTGGGTCATTATTCTGTGTGCCACAGCTTCTATACTCAGTGTGATGTTTTTGATTCCTCTGTTTAGTTTATGTATGAGCACCAATTCCTTTGTACATCTGAGTGATATTCCAATGTATGAATGAATATGCAATAGTTCATTCTGTTCCCTTACTGATGGACATTTGGACCAATATTATGTACACTGGTAGCAGAAAGTAACTCCAAATGCCCCATAGACTTTAATGTAAAACAAAAACCTCATAAAAAGTCTAGGAGATGACATAGGAGAACATCCTGGTGATTTGGGGTTTGGCAATGACTTTGAAGGTACAAAATCAAAAATACAGTCCCATAAAAGAAAATAGCTAGTTGAACTTGGTTCAAAGTAAATATGATCTGTGAAATACACTCTTAAGAGGAAGACAAGCCACAGACCAAGAGAAAATATTTGCATAATACCTATCTGATAAAGGTATTTTTATTTTATTTATCTATTTATCTATTTATCTATCTATTTATTTATTTATTTATTTTTGATACCAGGGATTGAACTCAGGGACACTCGACCACTGAGCCACATCCCCAGCCCTATTTTGTGTTTTATGTAGAGACAGGGTCTCACTGAGTTGCTTAGTGCCTCGCCATTGCTGAGGCTGGCTTTGGACTCGCGATTCTCCTGTCTCAGCCTCCCAAGTGCTGGGATTACAGGTGTGTGCCATCATGCCTGGATGATAAAGGGATTTTTTTACAAGACTTATTACAAAGACATCTTAAAATTCAACAAGAAAACAACACAGATAGTAATTGGCCAAGGTTCTGAAGAAAAATTTTACCACAGGAGATGATAAGCAGATGGCAAAAGAGCCTAAGAAAATATGCTCATCATATGTCATTAGGGACAAAAACTTCTCATCGAGAAAGTCTTGAAGTATGGTCCCGAAGGGCAATTTGACCCTGTATGGCATTATTTCAAAATGTCCACTTCCAACTACTGCATGGCCTAGAGCATCCAAAAGGACTGAACCAGCATTTGGCACCAGGACAACAGATCTGCTATTGGCTGCTTCTCTTCCTCTGAACAGTCCTCAGCTGGGTGCAGTTGGAGCAGTTGGTGCCATGCAAAGCTGTCCCCTGCAGGTGCAGAGAGCAGCATCTGCAACAGAGCCATCCTCAGGGTTGGAAAAAGAGGAGACCTGTGAGGGTAATGGTTACATGTCCATCTCTTTATCCCTGTCACCTTAGATCCACCAAACCTCTATAATTTCTAGTGTGTCCCCAACATTCCAAGAGCCACCCACCACACCTTCATCTGCTCCTGTGCATTCTGACACCTGTGTCTTTCTTCCTCTTTTCCTGTATCTACTCCCAGATACAAAATTGCAGCCCATTTTCTGTATCCTTCTGCCTAACACCCTCAAGCCCCATAGTGCTCAACTGTCAGGCATCCTCAGCTTATCCCTGAACTTCATGCATGCCCTTGACCCATCATCTACCATGCTGTACCAGTGTTTTTTTTTCCTGTGTGCTAGAGCCCACTCATGCCCGTGATACTCCAAAACTTCCTACTTCCTTGTCACATCTTCCCTCCTCCCCATGTCTGTCTTTTTCCCAGGCTGTACTTCCTTTACTTACACTCTGTATCTGCCTTGATCCAGCATCATCCCAGGTCTTCTCCTGGGATAAACATGTGATAAACATGCTTTTATCACATGTTTTCCACAAAACATTTTTCTTCTTTTTACCTTTAACAGTACATTGCCATGTTCCCCTTTGTTCCTGTGATACCCTGAAATCCTTATCCTCCTAGGACCCACTAGTTTATATCTAAACTTCCTTGCACATAATCTCCCCCTGTATTCTTGATCCTGGCATTGACTTTATCCCATGAACAATGTATATTCTTGTTTACCTTTTATCCCTCTGCCTGTTCTTTTCATGTCCTCTACTTCAGGTTCTGTACCACCATCTTGTGCCTATGGTTCCTTTTTCTCTGTGCCCTATTCTGTCATGTAAAGAAGGTCACTCTCCATGTGCTCTACCATTGAACAATTGCTGCTGGAAGTTGTTGACAAATCCCCAGAGTTGGAGTGTTCATATAGAGATCAAGTTCTGAATCAGATCAAATTATGAGATATGAGTATCAGCAAGCTGTCAGACAGGTTAAACAGTGAAAATTCTCTGTGGGTATGTTTTTCAGGTGTAGCAGGGCCATTTCTGGTTCCACTAGCCCCTACTATGGTGCTGCACAGTGGTTACCTTCAGGGAAGCCTTGGAGCTGAAGAGATGGGAATGGATTAAGCTAAGTTAAAAAGACAGAAGTTTCTGTTGTTCCTGCTGGTGTGGACTTATGGGGCTGCTCTGGAAGGAAAACTACATTGATTCTCGCTGACCAGGTCAAGAGTGGCATAGGGTATGCAGTTATCCATCACAGTGTCAGTTATCTATGGTCAACCTCAGGTTGAATGAAGAATCTCAGAGACCAGAACACTTTCCCTTCATGTTCATTAGAATGTATTCTTGTAACTGTTCCACTTTATTACAAGTTACTGTTATTAATATCTTTCTACCCTTAAATTATAATCTGATCTTTATCATATGTGGGTGTACATATACAGGAAAACAGTGTATGTAAGTTTCAGTAGTATGTTTGGATTCAGGTATCCATCAGGGATCGTGGACTGACTTCTCCTGCATAAAGGAGGACTAGTACATGACAGTCTCCATGTCCAGTGCAGCAGATTCCAATCTGCAGGACAGGTCCACCTGCCGACCTTTCTTCAGGCTACCCATTATTTTATCTCTAATAAAAAGGTACATATGTGAAACAGTTTTTTTTTTCAAATATGTACCTACTTTCTGATTCTAGTTTCTCCCCTTGAAAACCTCACTCTTACCATATCACTTTGATAGACTTGAAGTGCTTAAGGTTTCTTTGGAATTTGTGCTCATACCTAAGTTGTTCACTCTATCTGCATCTCTTCTACGCTTCACTCAGCCTTATCATAAAATTAGGTGTTCATAAATAAGCCAAGACAAAAAGTTGTATAGCTCTCAAATGTTCCCCATAGAATTTACATTCACAGAAAAACATTGTCTCATGGCATTTTAGAAGATATAATTTGGATGATGAGAATAGAGGGACCAGGGCAATCAAAGGAAAATACATCCCTGCATAATAATGAGTTATACCTCCAAAGACCCTATACGAATCTGTGCCTATTGGGACTCTCATATCGCCTGTCTGCTCTTGGCAGTGTCCCACCTCTTATTCCTACTCTGATATTTCCTATATCACTACTGTCATCAAAAACTTACATTCTACTGAACATAATCTGCAGTCTATTGAGACACGGATCATTTGTTTTTCCTGTCTACAACCTAGCCTAACTACCTAAACTTATTGTGATTTAGAGAGTAACGAACAAATAAGAGAATAGCTAAGGATCTGTCTACTTGTTTTGTATCATGGTTGGAGTTATTTTCCTAAGGTGTGAAAATGTGAAATTATGCTGCAACTCGTAGTTTCCAGAAGAGAGGTTCAGTTCCTATTACAGAAAGAAAGTACAGAAGAAGGTACAGGCACTTTCTTCCTTGTGGCACAGCAGGCAGCAGGATATTTGTGCTCCTCCAGCTTTCCTTTCTCTTGTTAACTGCAGTCTAGGCATTTGGAGTAGCCCAGGTGGATGATGCACAGAAAAGAGTTTGCCTCACACCCAAGGGTTCCTGCATATAGGGAAACAAATCTTTAAGGATAATTGCTAATAATCGTGCATCACCATTTTCCCTAGAGGAGGGTGTTACCTTTATTCCCATTTGTAGAAAATAATTCTATTATAGAGATTGATGCTAAATAGACCAGTTTTCCAAGATTCTTTCTTAATTAAACATCAAACTAATGACAAAAGCTTTCCATAGATGAAAATGTGATACATAAAAAATTGTCCTCCAACAATATTCACCACTTATTTTTCCACTGTATTTGCTTCTGGCAAATCCGCAGGAGTCTACCACTTGTTCAACCATTGAGACTGAACCGACTTGGAGGAACTGGAAATTAATTTATTCAACACGCCTCAACAGCATGAATTATGATTACTATGTACAGGATGCCGTGCATCAGAATGAGGACAACCAGCTCTGTTCCCATCTATGATGCCCATGTAGGTCCCACATTCAGCCAGATGAGCACTCTCATATCCGTTAGAATTTACAATAGAAAGACAAGTGACTATTCTATATTTGTGTTTTGAGGATGAAGAGTGACTAAAAAATTAGACATTGTGCAAATGCTTACAATTTATGTACTTAAGATAAATGAAGGAAATTTTCTTTTTTATCTAGTTAAAGCAGAGCCTGGATACTGTAGAGTTGTGTATCGTGAGTAGAAAGGGCCTTATTGTGGGAAAGCATGTGGAGATTGTTATTGATCCTCCACATGCACCAGCAGGGGAAGTAAGGCCACATCAACATTTCATAGGGAGCAGAGGGTGTGCAAACTCACAAAGGTGACCACCAGGACAAGGGTTCTCTGAGTGGCTTTGGACTTAGAGAAGGATCTGGGGAAAGCTTTGATGCTGTGAATATGATGAACGCTCTGCTTGTGTCTGTACAGAATAAGAATCAGAGAGCCACAGGACCAGATTATGAGCATTAGAAAAAAAACTTCAGGAACTGCAAATAACGCTGCATATGATGAGTCTGTGATTTTGTCACAACTTGCAATAGAACAGTACCCATAATCTGTTTTCTCTGTGTGTTTTCACTGTTCCATTTGCCAAGCACATAGGGAGGAAAAATTGAATTTACCATAATGTAAAAGAACCAGCAGAAGAAAATGAGACTCTAATGTACTTTGGAGCTTTGACTATAAGATCCTTCCCACAGGAGGCTTTATGGGGCCGATTGTGATGCTCTGGAAGACACTGAAGAGGCAGGTGATGCCAATGGACACACTCCTGCCCACGCATTAAATATATGAAATAATTTTTCATCTAAGGTCATTCAAAAAGTGTTTAATCCCCAAAGCTGTCATTATCAGGAAAACTCCATTAGAGAATGATGAGAGAGTTGGCTCTACTCAGGTCTTGAGAATCAGATCAGTGGGCCTTAATGGGCACCCATTACAGGAAAGAACTAGATAGTAGTAAAGAAGAAAACAATTTCTCAGAATTCCAAGGCTAGTCTATGGTAATAACATCAGTTCTATGTCTGCCTCCCTGGAGGCCATTCTGTCGTTTAGCATAGTTTTGTCTGGATCATGGCAACAGCCATTCCTATTACTAAAATAACTCACTAAAATGTTTTTTATTCAGACACTCATCTGTACCTGTAGCCACCAGTTACTCTTCAAGGAGCCTGAGGCAGGAAGGACTCTTGAGCTAGGAGTTTGAGGCCATCCTGGGCAACACAGCAGCAGCCATCTCCATTTTACCTTAGGAGTAACTTTTTCATTGTATGTACCTGTGGAATTGGCAAAGCCATCAAAATGCACATGTTGATGAGAATTCCCAGGCTATTTCCTTAGAGAAGTCATCATCAGGTGGAGATAACCTGAGAGAAGCAATGGAAAGTGAGAACAGTGGGCAGAAAGCATGATTCAGCATTTCCAGAATAAACTGATATGTCCTAGTCATACCGAAGAAGAGACAGCATCAATCACCACCCACACCATACAACAATTCAGTTCCGAGTGGATTTCTGGTCTAAATTTGAAAGAAAATGATGCAGTTTTTTCAATTAAAAAAAGAACATTTCTGTATTACTAGATAATAAATTGTGTATCAAACAGCATAAACACCTTAAAACCTGGTTGAAATGACAAATTAGATCAAGTTAAATGAAAAGCTTCCTCCCACCAAAATTACCATACCTACACACAGTGTTTTGCAAAAGAGATCAAAGCATTCATTTGGAATAACTTTACAGAATGTACAACAGAATAAAATAGGCAATGTGTTTCAACAAAACTACAGGAAAAATATCTATCAAATAAATAATATGGGGAAAATTTTAGTCTAATGAGATCTTTTATATTTGGTATAAGGCTTAATCCACATGAACTACAAATGAGGCTTTATAGATCCTAATAAATGTAGTGCGCTAATGACAGTTAATCCTCTGGATTTAATCAATGCAAGACCCACTCAATATTTAGATTGTTAATAAAAATATTATCTGATTATCATTCCAGGGCCAAAAATATAGTGGAATGTATAAACAATTGAACAATATTACTTTGTCCCTAATCCATAAAACATGAAATACTAGTATGTGATAAAATAGTGTAGGATAGAAATTTACTTGTCACTCATCTCAGGCTAAAAGCTTATGTGTACCTACACCTATGAAACCATTGTTAAGGATACAAGGTGTCTGAAAGAATACAAGAAATATTTAAATAGAATCTGAAGACTAGGGGTTGCTTTTCATTGTATGAATTGAAACACAAAGGAATACATGCCATGGGTTTAGGATTAAGGTGAGAGTATTAACAAACCAGAGGAAACAACACAAGACACCTTTGGTCCTGACAACCAGTGTCCAGTACTCACAAAGTTACTTCCCTTACTTGGTGTGTCCCCACATTCATCAGGGGAGGAATTCTCACTATGAGCATCACACCAGAGGTGGTTCAGTGGAGATGCAATTTCTATCTCCTTGGAGTACATCAGAAAAAGATGCTGGTTTGGGTTTCTATTCAGGATAAAGAGATTCTCTGTTTTACCCTCATCTTTATTGTAGGCATGAAGGAATTATAAACACAACAATACTACTAGTGATTTATTGAATGACTCAAGGAAGGCAATGTGGACAGCAGGGTGTTCTAGTTACCACAATGCTTCAGCACTTCCCAAACCAAAGACCTCCACAAGCCGATTCAGTATCAACATCTGGGATTATTAACAAAAGTCACCCTCAGTGAGAATTTTATCACATTCTATTTGGAGACATCGTGATTTGGCATCAGATCAGGGAAATGACTTCTTTACTAACTCTGTTCACAACAAAAGAATTATTTCTGTCCCTTGTGTATACTGCACTGGATCTGTTTCTACACCAAATCCTTTTCCAGAAATTGAACTTCTTCAAACTTCCCTCTTTACAGATTCTGCCTCTGTGACAGAAATAAACATACTCACTGTGTTTCTTTTTTCTTTTCTTTTTTTTGGGGGGGCAGGTACTGAGGATTGAACTCAGGGGCACTGGACCACCGAGCCACATCCCCAGCCCTATTTTGTGTTTTATGTAGAGACAGGGTCTCACTGAGTTGCTTAGCGCCTCGCTGTTGCTGAGGCTGGCTTTGAACTCGCTATCCTCCTGTCTTAGCCTCCCCAAGTGCTGGGATTACAGGCATGCGCCACCGTGCCCGGCTTCACTGTGTTTCTTGTGTGCAAAGTGATGGGCTCAGGGTGAGGTCCTGACAGCCAGCATGGAGGGAGGGAGGCAGCTGCACCCTGAGATAAAGGTCCTTGCTCCTGTGACCTCACTTCCCCTCAGGGCTGCAATTATCACTTCACCTGTAGGCAATGACAGTGCAGGCCTGGGGAGCCCAGGACATAGCTGAAAAACTTTCTTCCTACTTGCTAATTACTAAGGCAATTATGAGTTCCTCATTAGTAACTTTGAAAATAAGTGTTGAAGAGTTTGGGAGAAGCTGTTGCTTTTCCATGATCCCAGAAGGCTGACGGGGTCTTGTATGAAAGGTTCAGAAAATGTTGAGGTGTGACCTACGAGGGACTTACAGAGATCTTCTACTTAAAATCTTACTAATTCCTAATAG
>CM053414.1:50693017-50708339 GCA_028644305.1 Xerus rutilus
TTGTGCCTATTTGGAAATCCTTCCAAGGTGTTTTGTCTCATTCCATTTTCCTACTAAGAGGTAAAATGATGGTTCCACTTGGGTAAATGAGGAATATGAAGCAACTAGATTTGGGAAACAAGGAAGGCAGTGGGGCTGCCTGTCCCTCACAGGTCAGACCACAGTATTCACTCTTCCCCTGCACGTGCCTGTGTGCCTCCAGGGACCAGGGATAAGTGGGAGCACCTCCCAATACTCCAGGATCCAGTTAAGAGATGCCAACAAGAAACTTATAATTTTTGTTGAAAAGTGTCAGCTGGGGAGGAATTTTTTAGTGGTGTCCTTAGCTCCCCAAGACTGCACGCCCTTTGCTGCTACAGGCACAGTGATAACTGCAGGTGCCAGGGGAGGTGAGGTCACAGAGTGACAGACCCATATCTCAGGAGCTGTCCACCTCCCTGCAGCACATGTCCTGGTCACAGAGGCCTCTGCACTGAGATCACCATCCTGGCAAAGAGAAAGAGCTCTAGACATATCCATTGTGTTGCAAATGGAAGGGTTTTCTTTCTTCCTAAGGCTAAGGAGTGACCCATGGGCTCCTCATGTGTTGGTCCATGGATGGACATTCGGTTTGTTTTTACATTTTGCTCTGTAGATATTGTTGCAATGGTGTGGGAGCGTAGGTGACCTCTAGAGACACTGCTCTTCTTCCATTGGATCTGAACCTAGATGAAAGATCGCTGGAACACAGGTACTTCTATCTTTTATTGTTTGAGGAAATTCCATAGTGTTTTCTTTAATGACTAACCAATTACCTACCAAAATGCGTACCAAGATTGCATTTGCTAACATTCTCAACAACTGATATCTTTTGAGCTTTAGTAACTATAGTGACAGGATAGGACAATCCCCCCGTCACTTGGATTTGCTTTCCTCTGATGATTAGTGATGTGGAGCACCTTTACATACATCTGTGTCCTCTGGGAAACTTTTTGTTCAAGTATTTTACTCAATTTTAATGGGATGATTTCTATTTTTATTAATGAGTTGTATGAACTTCTTCCATATTATAGATGCCAACCTTCTGTAGGATACTTGGCCTACTAAAATTTTCTCCCATTCATGGCATTTCTTAATTTTGCTGAATTCTCATCAGTACTGGTTGCCAGGGGCTAGGAGAAAGGAGAGAAGGTAGATGCTGATCAGTGGGCATGAAGTTTCAGTCAAGCAGGATAAATAAGCTCTAGAGAGCTTCCTTACAACGTGGTACCTACGGTCAATAGCAATGTGCTGCACATTTAAAGATTTGGTAAGATGATAGATCTTAAGTGTTATCACAGAAAGATTAAAAAATCAATAAAAACCAACAATATAAAATAAAGAGCAATGGGAAAAAATGTCACTGTTTTCTCCTTTGCTGTGTGGAAGATTTTAATTTTAATGTAGCTCCACTTGTTCCGTTTTTGTCATATTTTTGTGCTCTATAAAAAAAACATTGCGAGAACAATGCTATAGTTCTCTCACACATTCTTATAGAGGATGTAGGGTGACAGATCTCAAATTTCAGTCTTTCATCCATTTGAAAGAGCATTTTATGTACTGTTGAAGAAAAGGATCCAACCTCATGTAGTGGTACTTGGATATGTGGTTTTCCAAATTCCATTTACTGAAGACATTATGACGACCCCCCTGCATGTTCCAGCCACCTGTGTTAGAGTGCAGATGACCATATATGGGAGACCCTGTTCTGGGTGTTCCATACTCTGTTTCACTGGCTCTGAGTCTGTGTTTACGTCAGCACCATACTGCTTTCCTCCCAATGTCTTTGTTCTATAATGTAACATTAGAAGTGTGACAAGCCTAGCTGTGTTCTTCCTTGTGTATCAACTTTTGCATAAGCTTTTGGGGTCTTGCGTGGTTTCATGTTAATCATAGGTTGTGTTCTATCTTTTCCTGTGAAAAATGCAATGGAGATTTGAGAGAGATCACTGTAGGTCACTCTGGGTAGTATGAACATTTAATAATCCTATTTCTCTTGATCTATGAATATGGGATACCTTTTCATAGACCAGTGTTTACTTCAATTTCTTATATTTGGGGTGTGTAGATCATTTACCTTCTCGGTCAAATTATCCCCTAAGTATTTTATTCTGCTTGAGATTACTATAAATATGATTGATTCCTTGATTTCCTATTAAATATTTTTTGGAAGAAAGAATGTTTTTTTTTATATAAAACTTTTATCTTATAACTTCATTTTATTCAAATGTTTAATATGTATAATCAGGTCATCTTCAAAGAGAAACAACTTTATTTCTTCACATTGAATTTTGAATACTTTCTTTTCTTACATAATTATTCTTCATAGAACTTCCAGTACTACATTAAACAGAAGTGGTGACAGTGACTATTCTTGGTAGTGCTAACAGAGACAAGGTAAGCTTTTGGCTTTCAAACCTGAGTATCCTGTGGTCACTGGGCTCAGTACATTTGACGAGGTGCTTCATAGAGAGAAGTTTTGGTCTCCCTGTTTGGGGGCTCACTAGCAGGGTACAACAGCAGCTCATTTCCCTTGAGTCCCCTGGGCTGCATCACATGATGCTAGATAACTTAAAGGCAGGAATATGTGCGAGAGGGAGAGATGCTATGGTGAGATGGGAATCCAGACAGCATGCAGGGCCAGTCCTCTTTTATTAACAATTTCCCATGAGAACAAGCCAGGGTCCCATGATCTACCTTGGCCATGTCAATGGACTGAGGTCTCAGGGACCTGTCACCTTCCACCAGGTCCCACCACTTCCTAACATTGCCACACTGGACATCAAGCTTCCAAGACTAAAACCCTGGTGAACACACCACAACTAGTCAGAAGGAAATCCATACCTGTCATAGAAAAGGCCAGCCCTTTCAAAAGTTCTCTGAAATAGAGTGAGGCATAGGCACCAGTGACACTCCAGGAAAAAAAGAAATAACTGGAAATTACTTGGCAGAAAAAATGTAAATCAATATCAACCTCAAGGAGAAATCCACTTAAACAGTGGTGTTGATAAAGAAATGGGAATGTCTGATCTTCCAGGGCCAAGCTCTTAGATGTAGAATGGCCTCAAACATAACATGCAAATCATATAAAAACTTACCTGTCTGGAGATGTCAGTAACAGGTAGCAAGAATAAATATGTAGGATATTCTGACTGTTAGTGCTCCTGTTCCTTATTGGAAGATTTGTCAAATGAGCAGATTGTAACTGTTCTTCACATAGGATAAAATATGGGAATTTATGTGATTAGATGGCTAAGTTCTTTTGTTCCATTCTAGTGACCATCTTATTCTATATCTTGAGGTATTATGTTGTTTACCTTAATATACACAGTATACTTTATTGTTTTCAAAATTCAGCAAAGTATTTGAGTTGACCTTTTTCCAAAGAAAGACATAAAGTGACCAGCAGATATATGAAACAGTGCTCATAATGACAGATCACTGGGGAAATGCACACAATACAGAGAGATTACTTCCCAAGTGTTAGCATCACTAACATAAACAAGACAAGAGATAACAAGGGTCGGCAAGAATGTGTTGAAAAGAGGGCCGTGGATGCGGTAGGCAGTGATGTAAATGGGCACACCCCTCATGGAAAAAGTGCAAAGACTCCTCTGAAAGCTGGAAGGAAAACTAAAATTCCCTATAGCAATCCCACTTCTGACACTATGTCTGAAATAGAAGATTCATATCTCAAAGAGACCTGCTCATGCAGCACCGTTCACAGAGGTGATCCATCCAAATGATCGGGTTGTAAAGGTGGGTGAATGCACATAGGAGGGGGGGTGGTCTCTTATGAGATGGAGTCTCCTAAACAGGGAAATCCTGCCACTCTGAAGACATACATGAACCTGGAGGGCATAACTCAACACGGATACTATTTGATCTCATGCACATGTGGAATCTAAAAAGGCAACTTCATAGAAACAGTAGAACAAAGTTTGAAAAGAGGTGTGTGGTGAGAGATGGGAAGAAGTTGGTCACAGTGTCCGAATTTCTGTTACAACATGAATAGATTCTGGGGATATTCTTCCGGCATGGAGACTATGGTTAGTAACACAGTGTTGTGTATTTGAAATGTGCTGAGAGATCTTCAGTGTCCTCACCACACACACAAAGAAAAGTAGCTATGTGAATTGATGGGTACGGTACCTAACTGGATTGTGACAATAATTCTGCAGTGTGTATTTATCAAGAGTCCGTGGACACCTTAAATGTATATGAATTTGTTGGTCTGTCATACATCAATAACACGAGATAAGGAAATCTGTGAGACTTCTCCCCTGTGTCACATAGGCAAGCCTGGTTCTCCACCCTGTGGCTGCAGCCATACACTGAGCCTCCACCAGCCCCTCGCAGCCCTGCGTCCAGTCCAACCCACATGACCCCAGCCCTGTGTCCTGTGGCCTCACACTCACTTTGCTGTGATGCCTGTCCTGAGGGCCTCAGGACAGCTCTTCTACCTCCCAGACCCCACAAGACCTGCCATCAGTGCCCCTCTTTCTCTTGTCTGATGACAACTTCCCATTCCAGGGTCTCAGACCACTCTCCATGGCCTCTGCCCCACACAACCAACTGCCCCAGCTTTACCTCTCAGGCTTCCTCAGCTCCAGTCCACTCCTCAGACTGATCACAGCCAATCCCACCATCCTCCATCTCTGTCCTTGGCACACACTCCCTTGTCTTCTATTTCCCTCATGTTTCCTGGACCAGAATCCAGGCACTCTCCTTGGTCTCACTGGTGTCTTTGTGTGTCCTTCAGTTACACCACAGGGCTATAGAACAGCAGCTTCATGACTGTTCTTGAAATCTGGAAGGGGACATCTTTGAACAGGGATTTTCTGGTGTTCTCCTTGCTGGTCTTTGTTCTCACGCCACCCTTAGCTCTCTCCACCCACTTTCTTTCCATTTCCCTCTGGCTGGGTGTCTAGTTTGTTCACTCCATTGCCCCTCCACAGACTCACCCTCTCTTTGTCATACGTAGGCCTGTTTTGGGCACCCCTCACTGAAGGACCTCCTACCCCGGGCATGTTCACAGTGTGTACATGCGTAGATTCATGCCGCTGAGACATTCAATCATCCGTGACTTTCACCACCCAGTGACCTTCACCTCTGTTCACGCTGCCCACTCCCAAGAGCACCTTTATTCCCCCACAACCATGCGCCCATGTCCCCACGACCTGTTAGACCACAGGACCTTAAATCCCTCTGCACTCCGCCCCCTCACCCTCAATCCCAGTTGTGCACATTAACCTTTCCTGAACACTTCATGACCTCTTGCCTTCTCCCTTCGACCTCCCCTCCACATTCTCTTCCCTCAGCGTCACAGGATCTGCACCCTTAACCTGTGCACGTCCCCCTTTCTCCATGTCACCTTTTTTCCCTCATCTAACACTCATACCGTGTCACTGTCCCAAACACACCTGCTCCTACCAGTCTTGACCTGAATGGTAAACTTCACAGCATGTATGAAGATGGTTCATGGTAAATATTGTCCCTGCAGGGTTGGAGGGGTTACAAATAACAGAAGAGACTGCTGTGCTGTGGTCGCCCTGGAGGCTGCTGACTTAATGTTAGCAGCACAGGCATATCTGACAGCTACAGAAACGTTAGCGCAGGCCTGTCAGACCTTCTGATCCTGCTGCTGTCGCTTGTGAAAGAGGTTTTAGAACATTCTGTTTATTGTTAAATTTCTCCCCCTGTCAATAAGGTGGGTTATATTGGTACAACATATTTTAATCTGCAAATTTTTGATAAAAAATTGGCATTGAGTTGTGCAAATGAGTACAAATTTATGTACCTGTATTTGTACAGATGAGTCCAGTGGCTTTTGAGTTCAATTATTAGCATCATTTTCTTTATTCCTGTTTGTTTTAAAATCTTCCCACATATTTTGTCTCATTCCATTTTCATCCTAGTACCTTAAATGATAGCGACAGTTAGGGAAATGAAGAAGAGAAAGCAACTAGATTTGGGGTAGAAAACTTCTCAGGGAAGCAAGAAATACAATGAGAACTGCATAACCCACTGCCAGTCCTTCACATGACCAATCTCAGTATTTCCTGCCCCCTTGAAGTGAAACCTTGTTGAAAGAAAAGTGGTCCAGGACTAATCACACACACGCCTGTGATAAGACGTGGATTTATTTGTCAGAAGTCTGACAGGCTGCTCTGTGCAGAGAAAGAGCAGCAAAAATTCCCTCTTTTATGTTACTTTTTACAGGATAGAATCCTGGTGGTGCATTAGGGATGGATTTAGCCCTGACTGACAGCAAGCATCCCTGACCTTGTGGAAGGCAAGTGTGGTTCTTGGGAACAGAGACAGGCAGTTTCCTATCTCTCAGGAGGGCGAACAGGGAAACCAGCATGTTCCTTTATCTTCTCAAGGAGAGAACAGGGAAACCAGGATGTCCCCATCTCAGGGGCAGGTACGTTGTCTTGTATGTCTCAGTGAGCGAAGAGGGGGAGACCAGCACATCGCCAGACTGGTAGGTTTTATCTCGGGCTAGTTTCTATGTCTTGGGAATAAGAACAGTATCCATAAAGTGGGGGTGAGAAAAAACAGATGGCTGCAATTATGCTAACATTCTCCTCTTTCTGTTTTGATATTGGAGGTTTAGGGTGGCTTATGGGTGGAGATCTCTTTTTTTATGGCTACTTCCTGCTGACATAGGGGTGGTGAGAGGGGCAGAGGCAGGTCCTAAAGGGAGGATTCTTCTGTCAAGTGAATATATTCTCCCAGAAGCATCTGATTGACTGCTTTGTTGGTGAAGGTCTTAGTCTGTTCCTTGGTAGTTTTCTGTAAAAAAAAAAAAAAACAACCTGAAAACACATGGTGACAGAAAGGCCAGGCAGAGAATGGCAAGGAGGGGTCCCAGAAGGGGCAGGACCCAAGCAGGATAGGGTTCCATAGGTGGTGAGAGAGGAGGAGAGGGAGTTGCCAGAGAACTTTAGTTTAAGCTTAGCTGTTAGATTTTGTAAAGTTTGTATGTTTTGCTTTATTTTTCCTGAAAATATAAGTCCTGAACAAGCTAGAAGAGGAAAGTGGGAGTGATAGACCTTGGAGGTCCTGGGTTAGCGCCAGCTCTGTCCATAGGATGAGAAAAAATTGGTAGTAATGAGAAGAGGAGAGGGAGTCACTCATCTGAGGTGGTGTGGTCTTTGGGTTGTTCTGCTACCAGGTGAAGTTTGGAGGCTGGTGTCCATTTGAGCTGCAAGGCGAGGGACTCTGTGTGTGGGGGTTGCAGTGGTGTGAGGGTGAGGGCGGGTTTTGAAGGTTAGAGTGGGTCCTCAATCAGTGATACGGAAGGGAAAGGATGCGGGAAGGCGGCAGGGTCTGAAGACCCTTATAAGAGAGTAATTCAGTTAAGTGGTCGGGGAAGAGGCCTGTTAGAGGTGACCCGAATGTTAGTTTATTTGACTCCTGGATTAGAATGGCTGAGGAGGCTAGTACCCAAAGGCAGGGTGCCCATCCCCACATTGTTAGGTCTAGGTGATTTGCGAGAAATGCCACTGCTGCAAACCCTTGGTTTTCTGTTACATATAGAAAAAAAGGGGCAAGACAGGTCGGATAAGTGAAGACCTGAGGCCTGCAGGAGGGCCCGTTGGAAGGCACAAGAGGAGGTGTTGATGGGGGTGATGAGGGGCTCTTCAGGGGGACCCTTGATGGTGCAATCAGTACTTTATCAGAGCAGCAAAAGCCACCGGGTGACTCCCTGATTGTCCCATAACCCTGTAGTAAGCACTCACCTTAATAGGTAGGAGAATCCTGCTGGCCGCAGCAATACACAATACCTTCAGGTCCCTGTTTGGGTGCTACTGTTGGAGACCCCTCCAGGGAGTTGGGACCTAACAGCCAGTGCAGAAAGAAAAGAGAGACATGGGGAACCAATCTTGATGCAGAGATGGCATTTATTCTTAGAGTCTCAGGCATTTTATACAGTCTTAAGCAATTCAGAGTTCATGTCTCAGCTATCTTAAGCATATTACTCTAGGGCACTTGAAGACAACCAGCGTCAGTACAAATTCTGCAGAGCACAGTTTATATGAACAGAGAAGTATAAGCCACACAGTGCCCCTTACCTCCCCCATCAGCAGTCCCTAAGTAAGGCCAAACAGGAAAAGGAACTTAAAAGAAGAGGGCAGGCCGCCAGCCACAGTTCTTGGTTCACTCCAGTGACCCATGGTGTGAGTATGTCACCTGAGGGAGCATACTTTCTCCTCTTGACTCAGGCATACCTGAGTCTTTAAGGTGACTCAGCCTCTTAGGATCACAAGGTGACCCAGATGACAATCACCTGTTCAGCCGCATTTCTACTGTAGCTGTTACCTTGGGGCGTTTATCTTGACGAGGCCGGTGCTGGCTGTGGATGCCACCTGCTCAACTCCATTCTGCCAGATTACCAGGTACTTGACTGATCAAGACTCAAGAGAGTTTCCTTTCCCAACTTTGCTCTTTTGGAGCAGAGACAAACACTTTTTTGTCTTGGACCCAGAGGGGCAAATATGAAATGCAGTTGTTTTAAGTCTACTAGTTGCAATTTAAGGACAATTAATTCTTATTAGGGATGTCTCCGAAGGGTTTTCAGTATTTCAGACAAAAGACTTCTGATGATTTCCAAACCAGCTTTCCATATCTGTAGAGGACTGAAGAAACACAGGCCATGTGATCTGTGTCGTGGCTGTTTCTTCTGTCAACTACACTTTGCCCTCAGAAAGGCTCAGAGTTTCTGTCTGTTTCTACAGAGCATCTGTCAGTAAGTTGCGTTTTCACTCAACACGTTTTTGTCACCTGTGTACTCACGAAAACTGATTTGAACGTGCACATACATACATGTGTGCAGGTGAGCTAGTTTACCACTACCATCAAACTAGGCGCTGAGGGGACAAGTGTGAGGGGCAGTTTGGTCTTTTCTAGACACCCTGCTCTGTGTCGAGGAAGGCAGGTAGCCTGTGCTGCAGATGCCAAGAGGCCATAGGAGGGTCCTCCTCCTCTGTGACCCCTGCATCACCAGGTGTGCCCACCATGGCTATGTGCACATCTGCTTCCTGCGCAGCATTTCTGGGATGTCCTTGGGTGAGCATCCAGTTGGCAACCTTTCCAGAACTCTCCCATCCACTCTGTCTGTAATCTTGGTAGTAAGTGGCCACCAACAAGCTGAGCAGCATCTCCCTCAGCAGCTTGCATGCCTCTGCACTCCCTGAAGAGCAGCCGTCCACCTTCACTCCAGCCTCTCTCCACTTCTTGACGGCTGGGACCCCATCTCCAAGGAACTCTGCTCCCATGCCACCTGTAAATGGTGCTCTCCACACCTGAGGTTGTGTGAGCATGTTGTTTAGGTCCAGAGACATCGGCCAGCACACGTTATCTGGCAAGCTCTGGATTGTCTGTTGTAGGCCTCCCACCCCACTCCCAGATGCTGCAGGTGATAGAACGTCCCATCCAGGTGACATCTTTATCAGCCTTTTTCCTGAACAGATGGAGTTTCTGCCGGTACTCCCCCTCCCTCCCTGGCTGCAGGCCCTCTTTAAGTTCCTTGATGTATGAAAATAAAATGTGTGGATGCTTCTGTAATGGCCCACGGTAGGGAGTATGAAGAGCGGTACTGTGGAGCCCCAGGAGCTTCTTGGGCATCAGGATCCCTGCAAGGGATGGACAGGGCCTGCCATGTGTTTGAGGGGCCACCTGCCAACTTGCAAGTGGGAGGGCAGCTGCAGGAACTGGAGCCCAGAGCACTGCCCGTGCTCCTTTGGAGTCACCAAACTCTGCTGTGTCCCCTTTGGTTGTAACATTTCCTCTGGTCAACATACCTTTCTATCATAAAACCTCTGACATGTTTTTTTTTCTTTCAAGACATCACTGGTCCACTCAGATTTGATTAATTATACTCATTGGTAGTGATTTGAGTCTTTTTAAAAAACAATGAATTTCAATATCTTCTAAAAATGTTGATTTGATGTTCATCTTCACCTGCCCCTGCCTCAGCCAGGCTAACATCGCTTTCTCTCTGAGCTGACTCTTGTCCAGGCTCCTGCTCCTTCCTCCTCTCCTGACTCATCAGTCCTATCCATGTCTGGGCACCACACATTCAAGGCTAGCTGTGTCTAAAGGTTCTGTGGGAGAGGATCCTGGGATGACTGTGGAGCAGGGAGCCCCAGGACTCGGTCTCCCCATAGACATCGACTGCACTGTCAGCCGTGGGATGTAATGGTTCTCTAGGAACTGTCTGGAGTACACTGAAGGCTTGACACTCCAGGACACAGCTTGAGTGGACACTGAAATTAATTTCAAATCTTTGGATCTTGGTACAGCAGCATCCACCCATCCCCACCCGACTCTTGAGCATGTGTACAGGCTTATGCTGCAGCCTGCACCCACCTGGCAGAAGTCAGCCTGGGCTATGGGAACCCTGTGTGTCAACCAGGGCCCTGTGTTCTCATGGCTGACTGCCCTGTTATTCATAGAGCTGCTGACACACAGGAGCCAAGGTCACACCCTCCCCAGACATTACATATACTTCCTTTTCTCCCCTGCAATTTAAAAGACACTATCACTTCTTTATTTTTTTAACTCTTTCTTTTTTTCTCCTGTTCTCTATTTCTGTCATGGGTCATTTAAAGTCTAGGATGTTCAAGAGAACTTGGATGTATCGCGAAATTAAGAACATCACTGTGCATGCACAGACCAAAGACCGTCTCAGAAGAGACCTGAGAAGACCTTAACTTTATACCTCAGGTTTTCCCTGTGTAGTAAAAGACAGACCACAAGTATGAAAAAATAGAAATTTTGGAAATAGGAAAATCTGAATTCCAGATCTAACTTATATTCATGTGTGTAATTTTCTATGATTTCAGTGTCTCACGCTGTCTTGTAGTAGGTGTTTTTGTGCCTCTTACTCTTTTTCTGCTCTCTTTGTGCATGTGTATATCTTTTGTAGAAAATCATTGTAATTTAAATAAAAGCTAATATCATGTCATCTAGAAGGTGTATTTTTTAAGAAATATTTTCTTGTTCTGAGAATGCCAATATTGTACTTTTAAAATCTTTTCATAGTTCAGCAAAGTAGTGGGTTATAAAATTAACACTCATAAATCAAATGCATTCTTATACATCAGTGATGAATTCACTCAAAGAGAAATTAGAAAAACGACCCCATTTACAATAGCCTCAAAAAGTTTGGGAAATTAGTCTAACCAAAGAGGTGAAAGAACTTTAGAATGAAATCTACACAACTCTAAAAAAAGAAATCAAAGAAGACCTTAGAAAATATAAAGATCTCCCATGCTCTTGGATAGGGCAGAGTTAACATTGTCAAAATGGCCATACTACCAAAAGCAGTATACAAATTTACTACAATTCCTCTTAAAATCACAATGACATTCTTTATAGAACTAGAAAAAGCAATCATAAAATTCATTTGGAAAAATAAGAGATCCAGAATAGCCAAAATAATCCTTAGCAAGAAGAGTGAAGCAGGAGGCCTCACAGTATAAGAACTTAAATTATACCACAGAGCCATAAGTAACCAAAATGGCATGGTATTGACACCAAAACAGACACATAGACCAATGGTACAGAATAGAAGACACAGAAACAAACCCATATAAATTCAGTTATCTCATATTAGACAAAGGTATCAAAAACATACATTGGAGAAAAGATAGCCTCTTCAACAAAATGGTGCTGGGAAATCCACATGAAGCAAAATGAAATTGAACCCCTACCTCTCACCCTGCAAAAAATTCAACTCAAAGTGAATCAAGGACTTAGACACTGGAACAGAGACCCTGTGCCTAATAGAAAGAAGTAATACCAAATCTCCACCATGTCAGCATAGGAACTGATTACCTTAACAAGACCCCTAAAGAACAAGAAGTAAAATTAAGAATCAATAATTGAGATATTATCTCACTAAAAAGCTTCTTCACAGAAAAAGAAACAATAACATGAAGAGAGTGAGGACCCTTCTTCTTCCATCACCTCTTGAGGCTCTTCAATTACCGAGAGTAGCACTGGCAAATCTTATAGTTCTGGAAGGGGTAGCTTTGGCCCGTCCAGCAGTCTGGTCTGGCTGCTGCTGTTTTCCAAGGACTCATTCAGAATTCTTTTTCTTGTACTGATGTGCTGATGCCACCCACTGTCAATAATGGAGATTGGTATTGGTAGAAAGTATTTATCCATAAAATTTTGATACAAATTGGCAATGAATTGTGCCCATAAGTCAAAATTCATTGACTTGTATTTGTGCAGGTGAGTCCAACGACTTCCAAGGTAAACTATTAGCATCACATGTTTGTGATGTTATCTGTTTAAAAATTTTTCCCAGGTGTTTAGCCTCTTTCCATCTCCCTGATAATGACTTAAATGCTGGTGCTCATGGTGAAGAAAATGAAGAATTACTACATTTGGGGTAAAAACCTCTCAGGGCGTCAAGGAAAACAGTGGGATGCACACAGATCTCTGCCCATTCTGCACATGAAAAGACTTAGATTTTTTTACTCCCCTGAAGTTCCTGTCTGACTCTAAGGACCAGGGATAGGTAAAGAACTCTCCAAACACTCCAGGATCCCCTTGAGAAGTTATGAAGAACCTTGCAATTGTTTTTGGTAAGTGTCACCTGGGGAGAAAGTTCCCAGAAGCGTCCTCAGCTCCCCAAGGCTGCACGCCCATTGCTGCTACAGGCACAGTGATAATTGCAGGTCGGAGAGGAGGTGAGGTCACAGAGTCACAGACCCATATCTCAGGAGCTGGCCACCTCCCTGAAGCACATGTCCTGGTCACAGAGGCCTCTGCACTGAGATCACCATCCCAGTAAAGAGAATGAGCCTGGTGAGTCATGCGATGGCAGTCTGGGAGCAGAGTCTGGGAGGGAAGACCCACATCAAGAATCTGGTAAGTGATTATCTCAGAAAAAGGGATTCTGGTTTGAACTCAGTAGAATGCCAGAGCCACCAGGAAGTAAAACAACTTCTGAGGTGCGGATTCAGACAATGGAGATGAATGGAGTTCCGGCCGCATCCCTCGTCCCTGATGTCTCCTGATGTAACTTAATGTGATTTTCACTGACAGTAGGTACCAAGGTTTCATTCACGTGAAAATAAAGTGTGATTTTTAGAGTGCATGAGTCTTCAAATCAGTGTGATGTGCAGGCTTCATTAGAAGAATTCTACCTGAACTCTTCAGGATTGCTAGAGCTGGACCTGTAGCCTCTCCGTGCTGGTTGTATAGAGTAGGAAGAATTTACAGGATGCCCTCATTCTGGGTAGAAAACGTATCTGACTGCTTATTGTCTGAGCAGGAATTTTTCACTAACTCTGGGCTGATCCAGTCAGTGGCAGCGGTGACTGCACCAATCCTGCTGTTATCAGCCGTCTCTGATAACTGTGAGGCTGTTTCCCTCTTAATGTGGTAAGAAACATGTATAGAAAATTGACCGTAAATATTAAAGTTTCCAACACCACCTGTCAGACATACTATGTTCTTGTTTTCACCTATTTAAACATATTCCCCTGATTGTAGCGTACATAGCATCAGGTGTAGGAATTGGATAGTGGAGGGGGAACAAATGTGCAGGGAACACATGGGAGATCTCTTCACCTCTGCTCAGCTTCTCTGTGAATCTGAATTTGCTCTAAATGAAAAGTCTGTGAAATGTAAGTGTTTGAAGGACAGGTGACAATCTGGTATTTGAATTTTTAAAAGCACAGGATCGTGTTCACGTATGCCGGACTGCACCAGGTTTCCTGTTGTAATATCCTTCGCCAGTCTCTGCGTTTCAGTCAGGTGTTCACTCAGGAGTGGAGCCTCTGGAATCAGGAATGACTCTGCATCTCCTCTGTCTCATCACATGTTCTTGTTACGTGCGCTACGGCTCCTGGCCTGGCTTGTGATTCTGGGACCCATCCTGTGGTAGATGCCATTGCACTGGCTCCCTCACACCACAGCAGGGGTCAGGAAGTAGTTGTTCTGATGTGGAGCCAGTGTGGCCTCATGCGCATGACCCGTGAGGTGCCTGCAGGGTCTCAGCCCCTCACTTCATCCGCATTCAGGAAAACTTCCAAATGTTCCCTCATAATAGATATTGGCTGATAAAATGGATCTTTCCAAGAGGATGGGAACTTGGTATAGCAAAAATGTATCAAGATCCCTAGCTTAGAAGGTAACAGTAACATAGAAAAACAAAAGTAAACATAGAAATGTTTTGTTTGAAAGCCCCCCCTTGATGGCTTCAGAGAAGTTTCCTGGATCACTCTGCTGTCTCTGTAACCGCTTAGCAAGTTTCAAGAACCCTCTGCTTCTAGTCAGTTGTGAATTTAGGCAAATACCTAACCTCTGTAGGTTCCAGTTCTTGTAATTATTCAAAGCCATTTCAACACCTGCCTCATGATTGTGTTCACAGTGGGATCTCAGGAGAGTGGGCATTGCTGGGCTGTTGTTGACAGGACACGTGCAGCCCAGGCCTCCTGTTCCCCTGCAGGACCCTCTGGCTGGGACAGCAGAGAACTGGCAGGATGGCAGCCAGTGATGTGGCCTTAGGAATCATCATCCTGTCACAGACTGTGGTGGGAGTTCTGGGCAATTCCTCTCTTCTCCTCCATTACCTGGTCCTCTCCGTCACTGGGAGCAGGGTAAGACCCACAGACTTGATTCTTAGGCACTTGATTGTGGCCAACTTGTTAACACTCCTGTGTAAAGGAGTGCCCCAGATGGTGGCAGGTTTTAATTTGAAATATTTTCTCAGTGATTTTGGATGCAAGCTATCCTTCTATGTTCACAGGGTGGGCAGGGGTGTGTCCATTTGCAGCACCTGCTTCCTGGGCATCTTTCAGGCCTTTAAGATTAGTTCTGGGAACTCCAGGTGGGCAGAGCTTAAAATGTCTATTTCCAAGTATATTGACTCTGCTATGTACCTGAGCTGGATCCTGTATTCCCTTGTAAATGCTATTTTTCTTATGCACATGACTGAGAAAAGGAGCAACGAAAACATCACAAGCCTGAAAGATTTTGGATACTGTTCTAGTGTTCGTCATGACACAACCACAGGCTCACTGTATGCGGCCTTGCTAACATTCCCTGATGCCACGTGTGTGGGGCTCATGCTCTGGTCCAGCAGCTCCATGGTGCTCATCCTGCACAGGCACAGGCAGAGAATGCAGCACCTTCATAAGACCAGCTCCCCCAGGTCCTCCCCTGAGTCCAGAGCCACCAAAGCCATCCTCCTCCTGGTGAGCACCTTTGTCTCCTTTTACACACTTTCCTGCATCTTCCAAGTTAGTTTAGCTGTAATGAGTAGCCCAAACTGGTT